>JAKRZM010000035.1:136496-202080 GCA_036379175.1 Heliconius cydno galanthus | reverse complement strand
GCAATTAGTTATAATTATATTTAACGGAGATTACTTGCCAATATAATTCTGACGCTCGTCAAAGTATCGTCGCGGAAGATTTTTACTCAAACGGACAAAACTCGTGCACCTACTTCGACAGCTGATGCGGCACCGAGTCCTACGCGGGGGACGCTTCTTATTATGATCAAAAAGAAACACTGACAACACGTCTAACATAGAGCATTTGAAACTGAGACATGTATCTGTCCGAGGCAACTATCCGGGTTTTACCCTATGGCACAGTGGCAGAGTGTGTGACTTTTAACGTGATGGTTGTGAGTTTCATTCCTTAGCGAGAGAATGAATTTATTTAATACTTTCATTGAGCTCTTCCACTCAATATGCAACGTCTCAAAAACGCTGGAAAGTGGGGGACAGAGTGTCTTAACACTAGGTTTTCCTGCCAACCTTTTTATATACGGGAAAGAGCGTGAAACAAAAAATAACACGATAATGACAGTAAAGTAATCCAACATTAAGAAGCTAAGTTTACGGGCAGGGGTGCTCAACCGAAGGTGCGGAGTAAGCGATCCTCTGATGGGTCTAGTTTACGATCGGGCCCGATTACTGCCGTCCCTGGAGACCAAAACTTTATTGTCACCTGAGTAAGGTCATTCGAAAATGTTTGTTGTCGTTAGAAGGAAATGTTTTTTTTTTGTTAGCTTTACGCCTTATCCTGTAAGAATAGAGGGAACCCAGTGGTAAGACACTCCGTTCCCCATTTCCCACCGGATTCTAGAGAGATTATTCAGTGGCGTAACTCAACGCCGCGTTTTGCCTCGACACCAGAACGAAGATCGATTGTAGTTGTGCTGTTTTACTTGGTACGTTGTATAATAGTCGTTGGCGACTACGATAAAAACGTCGAAAATTATTTAATTGTCATGGTATTTTAAAATTAAATTTTATATAAATATAATTTTGAAATATAATCTAATTTTGTATTCTATGAAAAAAAGAGCGAATCGAATCGAATTCGAGCGTGAAGCTAACGAGCTCGTTAATCGAAGAGCGTACCTAGTACCTAACAAAAATTATTATATATAACTTTCTATTACATATAAGAACATTAAGAATAGGTAGGTACATTGCTCGATTTCAAAAACGTCTTATCACTGTCTTATCACAAGAGAACTACAGCTTTGGGACTAATAACTTTAAAATATAAAGGAAATCCATATAAACCATTTAAAAGATATCAGATCAAATTTCCCGATAATAGTACAAAACGGTTAAAGTATTAAACAACCGGCCCTTCCAGCTTGATTTAATGTTTCTCGAGGGTCACTTTTGACCCAATATAGCATTAAATTGTTTAAAATAACTTTCCGCTGACCGAGGGTACACCGCCCCTGGCTTTTAAGTAATGTTCTAAGCTATTTTGTGTTTAGCGACACTAATCTTTTATATGGTAAATTCGAAATCGATTTCCATATTGAATTAAATAGAATCGATTAAGTTAATCAGCGGTGTTAAGATTCGCCACTCAACAGGCAATGCTTCTAGAATTCAGCGGAAAATGGGGAAGGAAAGTATCTAAAGTTATTTAACATTAGGTTAAGTACTCCCAGGTTCCTTCTGCCTATCCTATTATGTGCGGGATACAGGGTGATGCTGAAAAAAATATAAATTATGTGACTGTATTTTTACTCAATTTAATTAGAAAACTATTGGTTCCGTTGGAAGCTGTCGTTGATGACGACGTAACTTTTCTACGATTACGCCATAAAATATGAGAAAATGATGGATATATTACGAATAATATCAAAATTTTATGTAACAATTGTCTGTTTACTTCTATTACTAGTATTTTTTCTCAAGAAATGCGAAATCGATTAAATAATTAATTGTAGTAATAGCTGAACTTCAAACTAGCGTCTTTCAGTGTAAAACTTATAGTAGTTAATAAATAAAATCTAATTACTAGTATTAATATAATTTATATTTATATTGTTAAATATTAATAATAATAAGAAATAAATTGTATATTTTCATTAAATATAAGAGTAATAATAATAAAAAAAAAACATTATACCATTTCTATTTTATATCCATTTGTTTCCCTATAAATTCTACTCAATACTAAGTCCACTTCAATGTTTTTCCTTTCGTCCAATTTTTATGACGGACCTCCCTTCATCTTAGAAGTGGCTGTCTTTAAGTGTACGCGTACGTGTCCCTACACCGTGTACACCTGGGAATCAAATCCACAATACGCTAACGCCTTGACCCCCCCTAAAATATAAAACAACAAAAACACCAAACAAAACTAAACCTTAAACCCAACTAAATAAAGTCCAAAATACATAACCAAACAACCAACACAGCGGTCAGCGTTGATTGGAGTTTACCCAACGAAAAACATCCTAACTCAAACTTATTTCAAACAAGAACTCTATATCAAGGAAATATAAGGAATATCCGACTTAGAAAAAAAACTAGTGCAAATTGAAATAGTCGGGCAGAAATCGAACCCGGTAATAAAAGGCCCGACGCAACCGTGTCCCGGTAGTTAAGGCTAATGTGCCCGGACAAATTGAGTTGTGCCTCGCTGAGAATTAGTATACCCTGGGGATGAGTGGATGACAGCCCGCTATGATTGCATTTGGGTACTGGAGTTCTAATCGTTGACGCAATTTGTACGACTGTCAGCGCGATAGGACAATTGGCGGTAGTTGCAAATTATATCTAATTGCGTATATTATTTGTACTTAGTTGTTAGGCTGAAGGTCGTAGATTCGATTTTCTTATATTATCCATTGGTAGGTATATATTAATATTTTACTTTGTTTATGCTGAAGTGTAGAATTATTTATAATAATCTGAATAACATTCTAAATATGTACAATTCAAAAAAGTTTTTTTTAGGGTCACTGCGGAACTTAACGCCACACTTAGCCTCATTACCAGAGCGAGGAAAAAAGTATCAAATATTTCATGCCCTTGATTAGACCTGAACCCGTTCTACCTGAACATCCGTTGCGTCTCAAACAATAATTATTTATAACAAAAAAATATGCAAAACGAATATACAGACAAAACCGGGCTAGAAGCATATATCATGTATGTATAATTTACATTCATAGAGAGAGAGAGAGAGAGAGAGATTCAGATAAATAACAAAACACATTTTTTTAAAGCGTTAACAGTTACTTACAATAAAAAAATCACACTTTAACTTTAAACCACAGATTAAGTTATCAGGTAGTAAAAGATTAAAAGTAGCTAATGGTCTATTACTTTTATATAGATGAATATAAACCGACACACAGAGAGGATCGTCAAGTCGACACTTCGATTAACAGTTTAAATGGGGTATATGCGATTGTACAATTTTTGGGGACCCCTGGGAACCTTTAAGTATTTTATGCCTCAATAGATATAAATCCAAACATTGGTTTTCTTTGTTGTGGTTCTTGTGTTTATTGATAGTTGTGATTCATGGGAAACGGGTTTATTTGAGTATAAAGTTATCATTTGTTGTAGATATCGCGACTAAAAGTATTTAACAAGTAGTTTTGTATCTATTAATATATCCTGAGCGCATGTGAACGTTGTCAGTTCAAATCTAAAAAAGGGATATGTTTTAATGCAAAATCTAAGAGTTTCTTTTATTGAATTTAAACGAGGAATTATTTGATATAAAAAAATAACAATTAGCAGGATAGGCAAATGGAACCTAGCGTTAAGACACTCCATTCTCTATTTTCCGCTGAAATTTCAAGTGAAAATAACCTAAATATAGGGGATTCCTTTTCCAAGCGGGAATCAAACCCACCACCACCATCGCGTTTACAGTTAGACCCTCTCAATGCCCCACTAAGGCTTAAAAATTAATAATAGAATAAAATCTTAAATTATTATCCAAAATATGGCAACCCCAAATCGTCACAATTAACCTCTTACCGGTAGCTGACATTAATGACACGTCATTGTCAGCAACAAGTGGCGACGAAAAATGAGCCACTCGAATATAAGAGATATAATAGTATGTCATATTGTCAAAATTCCTTTTCATATTTCTATAGCGAGAGAAGCTGCTTTGAGAAGGTATTAACCACTTCAAATATGGACTATTTAAATATAAAGCTTTAAATATAATTAAGCTGTTGTAATGTAGCGGTAAATGTGGGTTCGATTCTCGCTTGACGAAATAAATTATTATTTTTGTCTTATTTAGGTTTAGTGGCGCTATTAAAGATTTTGGTTCCCCTGTCTATCTGTTATATGTATGCGGGATATAGCATAAAGTAATTAAATTATATATTATAAATTAATTTATTATTAATTTTATTTTTTAATTTCATGTTAAAGTTTCTGTTTGAACTAAATAGGGAGTAGCTAGGTATTTGTCATTCATTCGAGATGCGTAATTGGTATGAGTCATTCATAAAGGAAATATTAAATATTTTTATATTAAGGTCGTCATGGTGCAGCGGGACAGAGCCAGTTACTGATACTATATATAATTTCGATTCTCCTCGGAGACACGAATGATTTTCTTCAAGGCAAAACACGGCGTTTAGCTCCGCTCCTCAACACGCAATACCTCCAAATTTCAACGAAGACTGTGGAAAACAAGCGTATGGAACAGAGTATTTTAATACAAGGTTCCCAGGTGGGGAACCTGGTTGTATGCATAGAGCTATTAAAAACAAAAGGATATTAAGCTATAAATTCATTATTTTACATACACGGATTGCAAATAAATCGCCATCAATAGCTCGATGTCAACAAATGACGTCGATACAAAAGAATTTCTATTATTCAACTCTTTTTCCAAGGAAAAATAGGATTCCGATGTGAAAAATGCGATACAAAGTAGTGGGCGTAATAGAGTTAAACGGAGTGAAACTTTTCAAAAAGAAATTCACACCCCATACTAAGGGTTCGCTGGCTTTCTTTAAAAGGGAACCCCCTGGAATTTAGTCAACCGGTAAGTCCCCGGGGCCCTTAGAGCCAACGGTCACTTGGAGAAAATTCAAATGTAAGAACTATACAGGAATTCTTGTGCTAGAAGTTGTTAGGAAAATTTTGTTTAGAAGTTTTTTTTTCGTAGATAGAAATAGTCGTTAAGAAAATTTTATTGCATTTAATTTTATTATTTTTTTAATTTTCTTGGTAGAAGACATTAAAAAAAATTAAAAACCTAGGCTAGCCTTAGCAACCATAAGAAGTTAAAAATATATAGTACCATCTTATAACGAGAATATATATCTAAGACAGCAAGCTTAATTAACTTTTCAATTACATAAGACTAGCATTTTCCTGCAACTTCACGTAGTCAAAATGTCTGAGGTAACTCTGAGCGCAAGTAGGTACATATCGAAAAGAATAACGTAATCCAATACAAAACCATATTTTTTATTGAACCAGTAGTTCCTGAGCTTAGTACGTTCAAGCAAACAAACTCTTTAATTTTATAATATTACTATGATATGATATTGTTGCTAAGCAACGATTTGCAAAGTTTGTTGTTAGAAAACGTCACCCAAAATGAGTTTGCTTAACGCATCTCTCTATTGAAAACTGAAAATAATTCCATAAATATATTTAATAAATATTCGTATAGTTCAAGCGGGCGTAGCCGCGTTCGGGGCCACTAGTATTACTATATATATATATGATAACTTTTTCATACTATCTACGAACTAATATTATACACAAATATAACTAACACATATTAACTAAACTACGACACTAATATTTATTCGTCCATAAATAGGGGTTCTCGTATTTGACGTCGGAAATGAAAATGTCATCTTATTACGCTATTATTGATATAGCTGGCGATTATTCCTATTAGATACAATCTTGGTGCCAGCTATGGTACAAGGGCCTGGCGAGACAGGTTGCGGGTTCGATTCCCACTCGAGGAAATTAAATATTTATTTAAAGTTATATGTATTTCATTTCTTAGCTCTGGCGTCGAGGCTAAGCGCTTTCAGAATACATCGAAAAGCGGGGAACGGAGTGTTTTAACACTAGCTTCTCTCTGTCTATCCTGCTGTGTGCGGGATACAGCGTGAAGCTGATTGTTTTATTTATTTATCTCACAATCGATGTAATAATAGACGCCATATTTGATTGTATTGATTATGAATCGTGATTATTATTATAATAATTGCATAAAATTTTAGTGTTTCTATAATTGAAGCTAATAATGTAGGAATAATAGAATTTGTAGAGACTCAGTGAGTCATGGTGTTGTCTGTAATGTACTTAGCTTCAATAATTATTATTTTCGTTTCTGATACTATTTCAAGATACTTTATTAGCACCTTTAGCATTTTTAGGCATTAATTGTTTAATATAATTTATTTATTTAAAATTATTATTAATTAATAATAATAGTTCAAATTCAACGACGATTTCTATTTACTCAATTATCAAAGAAAATTTAATTATTTTATAATTTTAAATGTTGTTAAATTATATACCTGTATTTTTTTATATTAAAAAGCTATTTTAATGTGATGTCAAAAGATAGTAAATACTTCGCCTGATCTAAAATATGCGTGTCGAAGCAAAGGTCACGCTGACCATTTCGTCACCTTTGGCTTAGACGTGTAGTGCAAACGAATAATCTTGATACTTATTTGTTTTCCTTTCTTTTCTTAGCTTTCGCACATAGCAGGGAAGGTACAGGGAACCTGGGAACTTAGTGTTAAGATGCTCTATTCCCATTAAAATCCTTTTATTCAACCTATTTTACGCCAAAATTCAAAGGCATTGATGTCTATACAATTTCTGATTATTATAATTATATGTATTGCGGCGTTCAGGTCCGAAATTCAACACGCAATGCCTCCGGAACTCCCATTTCCCTCTGCCTATTCTGCTATATGCGGGATACAACGTGAAGCAAAAAAAATCATTACATATATGTAAATATTAATAGCGAAAAATAATACCATAATCAAGACCAGCTAGATCCTCGAGTATATCCTCAACAAGCGGAAGGCGTCTCACGGGACACCGGTCCTCGAGATGAGCTTAATATGACTCGGCGAAAGCTTCCGACGTAAAAGCTGTCGTTACTAAGCACAAATTGTTGAAACTTTAACATATTTATAGTGGCAATTCTTAGTTTAATCGAATACTATATAAGGATAGGCCTAATATAAATATTGCAATTCAATCTTACTTACTTATTTGCAGATAGTAGTGGATTCGATTCTTCCTTTGAGTAATTCATTAATTTAAGTATTATTTTTTGTATTATTTTTATCTCCTTCTTCTGGCAACAATATAAATTGTGGGGTTGAGTTCTATCACTCCACACACGAAGTCTCGGACTAGGCGTTGTTGGAACGGAGTGCCTTAACACTACTTTCTTAAATTAGAGTTGTAGAACTTAGCTCTGGGCAGTTTTAGTTCGTTTTCCCCCATAAAATTTTCGTTTTTTTTTTCTTCAACCTTTTGTGGAATCAGTGCCAAGACCGTATGAAAATGATCAAATAGAAAAACCATTAATTAGTTCCTTCGAGTGAGAATCCACCCAACTACCACGATTGCATTCAGACGCTATCCCACTAAGTATATTAAGTTAACTTGCTTAAACGAAGTTAATTTAAATGAATACAGTTATTATAAGTACGTTTGTTGAGCATTTATTACAAGGTTAATCTAGATAATTTTTTATCAGTGAAACGTGGAATTTACGGGTGCGGGCTAACGTTCTGTCAGCTTTTGTTTAGAGCTCGCGGTTTAGTAAAAAAATATATAACTTCAATATCTTCTTTTTATAAACTAAATATTAAATAACTAAATTAAATTAATAATTACAAAGAAAAGAGAAATTATTAAAATATATTTTCATACTACAATACATTTTATTACGATTTACAACATAATAACTTATTTAACGTAATAATATTTAAAGGAGAATTAATTATTATAGCTTCGTTCTTCACTTCCCATCTGAATTCTAGAGATTGCCTGCAGAGCTTAACGCCACATTGTACAACCAACACTTTTACTGTCTCTAGTCCTAGATTCTAAGAAAACAACAAAAAAAACAAGAAAATTCGTATCTATTACCACCAATATCAATAATACTTCTAAAGCTAAACGTATAAATAAATCTAAATGGTCAGTCCTATGGGACCATGGATTCGGATTGTCCAAATTGCTGCTCCTTAGACGGTCTTTAATAATCACGTCATATCCAATTTTCCTTTGAAACACGAGAGGAATAGCAATAGCAATAGGGGGGGTGTTTCTATTTGTTTGTATTGAAAATTGATTTTAATTTGTAATAATAATTAGATATACATTTATACCAACATAATTATAACAGCAGTCACGCAAAAGATCGTGCAAAGTGGAGTAGGTTAAGTAGGAAGGCAGACCCCGGTAATAGCCGGGATTAATGCCAGGAAGAAGAAGAATTATAACAGCAGTGTGGCTGATCGAAGACCTGGTGCTCCTCGTACAACACTGTTCCTCATTTTCCGTCCACCGTTTCACTGTAAGCGTGACAGTCGTGGGTTCTATTCCTGTTTGAGAGGATGATTTTTTTTTCAATGTCTCGAGAAAAATGTGAGGAATGGAATGTCTCAACACTTCCCTCTGCCAAATCTGGATGCAATATCAAGCTAAAGTAAAAACGTGTAAGATTAAATCTTACAATAAACAACACAGTAATTTACCTTACTGGTGTAAATAAACACCGGCTGTAACAGGTTTATAGAAGCAAAACTAAATAAATAATTATTTCTTTATTAACAAAGATACTTAAAAATATCATCACAATTTCAAAGATTTTATTGAATTTATTTACTTCTTACTCGAAAAGTAAACGGTCACGGATATTTATTTGATTTTGTGTAAATATTAATTTTCGTAGCCACCTCTGTAAGTCCGCAATAACGTTTTTACCATACTTTTTCATCTAAAACCACAATCTCTTTTCAACTTCATATGACATCCGCAGTAAAAAATATAAAATCATAATCAAAAAGCCAGATACAAAAATGAAATAAAAATATTCTACAAAAATGAATAAATAACCAATCTCCCAAGGTTTTCTTCACCAGAATTAGGTTCCAGATTCACACAGTGCAAAAAATCTAGACCGGCAAAAGAAACAATTTCAAACGTCACCTTATTTAATGAAATATTCTCGACAGAAGGTTTTTTCTGCAATATACAAATCAATTTTTTCGTCACTTCTCTTTTATGACTGTGAATAATGACTAAATTATATTATTATCAATTTTAACCTATCTTTTGTGTAAAATCTAATTATTATTAGTAAATGTAACTCTAATTTCCGTTAATCAGCACAGAATGCCTCCAGAAATCGGCGGAAAGTGGGGAACGGGAGTGTATCAACATTAGGTTCCCAGGTTCCCTTTGCCTACCCTGCTATGTGCGGGATATAGCGTGAAGCAAGAAAAGGTAACACTAAAAGTATATGATAAAATATTTTAATTCTTGTGCCAACATTATCATAGATGGCAAGTGTCTTACTAAATATTATCTATTTAGGATATATTTCTAATAATAAAGTACTAATAAAGATATTTTTAGGTCCGGGATAGACAAAATACGCTGTTAGGTAAGCCAGTTCGCAAAATACTCATGTTTTTAAAGTATTTTCAGTGTTTCTATATATCTCGATTAGAATTTACAACGAGACCATACATTTCCATTAAAAAAATATATATTAAACCCAAAATTAAAATTATTAAATTATTTTATGAAAATATGTTTAAAAAAGGAATTTACTTTAACACATTTAACTACTTTTGTTAAATTAACCTATTAATATAAGAATATTAAACAACAAACCCTTACAAAAATAACATTGTCCAAAAAAAATCACCATGCACACCCATGGAACACTCTAGTAGGCACAAAATAGATAGTGGACAAAAAAAATGGACAATCTACTCGACGCGTCGATACGAGCATGACTAATGGCCGTCGACCGCTTAGCAAATTGCCTGACGAAATTGTAACGAAACTGGAAAATTGTTTCATTCATAAATGCAATAGCCGGGATTTGCCCTGGATACGTTTGTGATGGGGAAAATTATCCGGGATGGATAATATTATATAAAATAGCTATCCCGGGGTTAGTTTTGGGCACTTTTGGTCAGGATTTTGGGTATAATTGACGAATAATAATGGTATTTTCGTTATAAATCGTCTGTTGTCATCGTTGGGACGATCAATTTTTGTTGTTTAGCCAGAGTTTTTTTTTTAATAGTAAAAAAAGAATCCCTCGTGGTTAACATATGCCTAAGTACAGAATTGGAATCTTATTTTAGGGTACGTTTAATTATTTAATAGGTATCATAGGGTATTATTTGTGTCTAGTAAGATTAATTTGACCTTTGACTAGGTTCCATAAAATATATGAAAACCCTTTAGGTTCCTTCCTTATTAAAACATTTATCATACAATTACACAAAAATACAAATATCTTAAAAATAACTATAAACTACCATAGAAATCTCCAAGTAGACTAAAACTAGCATTACCTAAAATTAGCAATACAAAAGAGACCGACAGGGTGAATTCTGCCAATTGAAAGTAGAAGGAAGTCAATAATAGTTATTTGCTATAATCGACAGAAGGGATGCCTGATTGCGCCGGGGGCGGAGTGAATTTTTACTCCATTTTATATGGAAACATGCAGTTTAGTTGCAATGCGATTGCCTTTTATTTGATCTGTAATTTGAAACATTGTAAATTGTATATTGCGATTTGAAAAGAAGAAATTTTTAAGCCATTTTAAGTTTATTTCCGCCATTTACATACCAAATATCTATGGAGTTTATTTTTTTTTTTAGATTTCCAGAGATATAATTACTTAATCTAGCTTAAAGAGCTGGGCTGTCGAACCAAAGCGTGGCGTTGGGTTCCGCCCCTCAACACGCAATCCCTCCAGAATTTGACAGAAAATATAGAACGGAGTGAACACTAGGCTCCCTCTGTCTATTCTGCTGGATGCTGGATGAAGAGGTTATAATAATAAAATTTCATTATCAAAAATTAATAATTAATACTTAAAATATACATAAATTCATACTATATCCTAAACCTTTTTCTTATAAAGTTCTAAGCCAGACATTTCCAAAGAAATCTCTCGATGATGCACCATAATGAATCGTCGATAGCCCTCACCCCACCCCAACTACTACCAATTCAACCCTAAAATAAAGAATTAAAACAACAGGGGTCAGTACAAAAGTCCGTTGATGAGGTAAAAGGGGAAATAATATGTCATTTTCGGGAGACTTCTCCTGTTAATACTGGTTTTACTTGATTGATAGATGTATAGATCATTTAGAATTGGTATTTATATTATATTTTCATCGAAAATAGATGGAATATTGCAAATTCTTATAAAAGTGATTAATTGTTTTTTTCACGCTGTATCCCGCTTATAGCGAGAGGTAAATAAGTGTTAAGACACTCCGTTTGTCGATTTCTGTCCAATTTTTAAGACGGTGTTGAGTTTCTGGAATTTATTTCTTTATATAGATTTTCTTAATATAAAACCAAAATCTAGATTTACCAATTTATTCTTATCTCAGAAATTGCTATAGAATGTAAATCACGTCATCACGAAAACGGGCAATAACCGCAAACGTAGCGTAAAATAGAAATTATTATATATTTTTAAGCAAAAACTTCAAAATTTTTAGATTTTACATCACAAAAGAGCACTAAAGAACCTAATGAAATAATGGATTATATAATTTATTATTTTAGAGGCCAGTCTTGGCATGTGGGCACAAAATTTGACTGTAAGCGCGACTGGTTGTGGGTTCGATCCCCATTCGAGGAAACTAAATATTTATTTATATTTTCATTAGTGTCGGGAAAAAGTGCGGCGTTGAATTCCGCCACGTAACACGCAGTGCCTAGAATTCGGCAGAAAGGGAAACAGAGTATCTTAACACTACGTTCCCTCTGTCTAACCTGCTACGGGATACAGCGTGAAGCTAATTTAATTTTTTTTATTTTATTACAAAGGCCAGATGTCGTCACGATACCGCATTCCAAGTTATTGTCAGCGAAAACGACAATGACGGCAATAAAAATGTAAATGTATGAGTAACAAGCAAATTAAACTTTTTGTTTCTAGTCTAATTTTATATTTTTTTATATACGTAGCTATTACGCATTTAGTTAGTTAGTTAATTAGTTTATTTGTTGAAGAAAAATTAGACATGGGCTAACTTAACTAATAATTTATAACAGACAAAAGTGCTTATTTCCTAATAAAAATATTCTTAACATAGTATAGGATTTTGCCTTCCCAATTGAATGCCTCCAGAATTCGGCAGAAAGAGAACGGAGTGTCTTAACACTAGGTTCCCTCTGCCTACCCTGCTGTGTGCGGGATACAAAGTGAAGCATAGTATAGTGCTCTGTTTAATAAACATAAAAATAGTTTCATTTTGAATACTGTCCTCTCCGAGCGAGAATAGAACCCAAAACTATCTTGCTTGCTTCACTAAACCAGATGGCCTATCACCATAATTATATCTAATATATAAAATATCATCAACTTCCTTAAAAGTTACAATTTTACTCAATAAAAACATATTTTTTTGTCCAAAGATAACAAATTCCTTATAATAATAAGAAAATTCAATTCAAAATTGCATTTCGATTGAAAAACACCTGCACCAGCATTACAGAGACCGCAGACACAAATTGACGATGTTTTTTTGATTCTATTTCTTAGTTATATCCGTTTTCATATTCAATAACGGTGTTATTGTCGACAATCTTTTGTCAATTATTAATAAAAAATATAATTATGGACAGTTTTATTATTGTATATTATTAATAAAATAGATAAATAGGCTAAAGCCCAGGTCACGATACTTAGTAATAGTTAGTAAGGGTGGAGGAAGGGGGGTTAGATAGGGAAACTTAAAGTCAATGCAATCATCACGTGTTGAGTTGCGGAATTTAACGCTGTCGCGTTCACAGTCAGTGACACGCTTGTGCTCCTGTGCCAAAACGGTCTAATTCTTAATACATTTCACCCATATTTAAAGCTAAACAACAATACTCCACAACCAGCTTTCTTTCAGGATATTTAAAGACAACCTAGTGTCCAAACTCTCTTCATTTCGTTCTCTAATTTCCGCCAAAACAGCTGACACTTATAAAATCATATCAATAACAACATCCACCCAATTTTAGCCTACGGAACTCCAAAAAATGAGTTAATTATTTTTCAATCGGCACTCCCAACTCCCATTCAATATAATATGTGATATCGAAGTCAGTCAAGTCAGTCAACTTTCAAAACATATTGGAAAGAATATTTTTTCTCAATTACTTAATAATATGTTCTAGTTGAAAGTGTTAAGCTACGCTATCTGAACCACAAAAACTCGAATGGACAGAGGGCGAAACGAATTAGCGTGATTCAGCGTTAGCGTTGATTGAACCTACTACTGTATTGTACAGGGTGTTTCGAAATGGGTAAAATGAAAAAATTAAATGTGGTGTCGTGGGACACAAGGTAGGAACGAAGTTCCTTCGACTAATGTAGAATCGACACAAATTGCAAAAAAAGTCGTGCTCAATTTTATGTAGGCTTTCTTGATTTTTCTCTTAAATTTTGCTGATTAGTTTTTATTTAAGTACAAGAAAGTATTTAGGAAATTCAGTATTTTAGGAAATAATAAATTACTTAAAATAAAAAAACAACAATAACACACAATCATGCAAAAAAATGATGAGAGAACGAAAAGAGAGAGGGAGAAAGAGAAAGGTATTATACACTACTCGTCTGTGTATGCGACTGTCGCGCCTGCGCACGTCTCATTTAACGGTTTTATTCCACGCATTTTTCTTACGGTTTTACTATCACATTTTTTTCAGTTCGGTCACGCAGCGAAATCCCTATCCCTTCCAAGCCTGCCGTAAGGAACTTCGTTCCAAAAATGGAAAAAAAATCGTAAAATGTTATTTTATATACTGGATATATTACCTAAAGGATTAATTATTTAACCTAACGTGACTAAAACCCACATTTATTAACAAAATAGGTTTATATATTTTTTTCATATTTTCTATATTTCGTTTATTTTTCTTACAAGATATTAGTTATATACATATTTATTATTTATTGTGTTAATATCTCTCACTTTTCGCGCTCTGAGTTAGTTTCATTGATTCACGCTAGTCGTAGAACATTATTGAATTAATTAATTTCCATAGAATTTTTCTTTTTTGTAAACACCCTGTGAAGTGGCCCACGAGAACAACGCGGGACAAAACGTAATAGATCCATACATTATAAAAGGGCCGTTCGTTCTTACATTCAAATAAGAATTTAATTATTTAACTCAAATCAGCACTAACGTAGAGTAATAGAATACAAAATTGTATGGAAAAATCATATTTCATCTAGATATTGATATTGGCTTTAGTTAATCTTCTAAAGATTACTATACTTAGTAACTATAGTATTGAAAATTGATATTTTTTTTAGAAATACCCGCATATGGAAGGCACGCTTGACCTAAATTGTATGAAAAAAAACTGAAATTTTATAATCGCTGTTGTTATATCATATCGTTTTTTTTAGTTTTTTTATGTTTATGGACACTAGTTATTTTTGATATAATTACCTACTTGGAGGTCGCTAGTAGTGTTTTTTTCCGGTTAATTTAGTATAAACTAAACTTCTTATACCTACTACTCTTTAAAAATATGATCAAATGAATTACTTTAAAGTATTTATTATAAAAATGGGGAACGGAGTGTCTTAACTCTAGGTTCCTTCTGCCTACCCTGTTGTGAGCGGGATACAGCTTGAAGCTGATTTCATTTATTATAAGTCAATTATTATAAGTAAAAAATGTATCTCTTGTACCTAGAGGGAGGAAATGAACATAATGGATTCCCATGAGTGGGAGTCGAACCCGTTGTAACAAAATATTTTAATAAACACACCAAGAAAAATCTATTCAAAGTAGATATTTATTTTTTCAATCGATTTGAAAGTCATGTGATATACGACGCATCGTTTAGTCACGGCTTTTATTTTCCAATCAAAATATCTTCGAGAGAAGACAACGGATGTGGACCGCCTTTTTGTTTTCTTCAAATTTTTAAAGGTTTTTTATAGGGAAGATTTTGATGAAGTGTGAAAGGGTTCTTGGATTGAGTCAAAAGAATTTGTTTTCTGTATAAAAGGGGCAAAAACGTGTTTAAATTTCCATCTGGTTATACCTCCTCCATATGGTATTTTAGTAGAGACAGTAATATGGTCTAAAAATACTAACACTTTTTAAAATATCCAACTATTTATAAAAAAGAAAATAATCTATACTAATAATGGAACTAAATGTAAAAAATGAGATATTTAAATATAGCAGTTTTTAGCATTATGAAAAAGTAACTGAAGAAATCTAAATGACTTATTGAAAATCAAATCTTATAAGAGTAACATTAAATTACAAACTTTATACTTTTTTGTAGTAGGTATTACTAAATAAATACAATTAGGTATATAACATTGTCAGCTTCACGCCTTTGAGTTAATGTATGTTGAGTTGCGGAACTCAACGCTGTGCTTTGTTTTCCAGAGTGGTGAAATAAAATTAATTTATCTCCGTGAACGTAATTATATTATTTTCGAATTAAATTTATATGAGAGACGTAGCGCGGCGTTGGGTTCTGGTACTGTAAAACTGGTCAAAAATCGGGAAACGGAGTGTCTTAACACTACTTTACCTCTGTCTTAATTAGTCTAATTAAGTGCTACGTTTTTATTATATTATCTTATTACGATTTTTACGAACAAACGTCAAAATGACATTTAAATTTAAATAACTGCGCCCGCGCCGGTCTAGAGCAGATACGAAATACAAGTCATGTTATGATATCATCTTGTTTTACGTAAGATTGTTCTTGTGTATAATTTTTGTATTGTTGTTTTAATATGGAAATATGATTATAATGACTGAGTGACTGACAGACAAGATAGAGACGGAGAAATTAGGCACAGACTTAGAAAGTAGAAAATTTAAATTTTGGTAAGGTAAAGTATGAGAGAGAGTACGTAGAGAGGATTTCTTGAAATTCCTACGGGAGTGAGAAAAACTGGAGTTTCTATTTACTTCTTAAAGTTTAGATTAAAGCTTAGATTATAAGGTATATATTTGTTTGTCAATTTATTTTATTTCTTAGGAAGATGTACATATATTTAAAAAAATATTTTCGGTAATATAGAGTTAGTGATTACCGAAAACAGCTGTTAGTAATTATTTTCAATATTTTACAATTTCAATTCAAAATGTTTTCTTTATGATTATTAATAGAAATTAATATTAAGGGATATTTACTAACAATTTAAGTATTATATTATTCTTTGTTTATTATTTTATTACTTAAATAGCTAGACGAATAAACGATGCCTCGCCTAGAAATGATCAAATCACAAACCAGCCACAATGTACTAGAGATAAGATCAAAAAACATAATTTTGAAGGTAATTTCGCTCGTGCTCTTAAAAACTTTATTGTCTTACCTAGTTATTTTAGTATACATTTGTATTGTAATAATAATATAATATAATATACGAAGTATGTTAATTGCAAAGTATATGCAATACCTTTTTATGTTATAACTATATCTTTTTTTTTTCCTTTTTTTTTATTTATTTTAGTAGTAGGTTCTTTATAAAAAAGTTTATGCTAGAAAAGGAAAATAACACGAACGTCACAAATTTACACAAAGTTCTAGTGTTTTTAAGCACATTTAAAGAAGCTTTTCAAAAATAATTATGCAAAATTATTAAAAATGCTCATCGGATATTTAATATAGATTTTATTATCGATTTACTTACTTAGAAACTTTATTTTAATGTATTTTTATAGTTTATTAAAATAGAAAACTCTAAATTAGTAGACAGCAGAATCAGTAAACACAATTCTCGAAATTATTTCATTTTATTAAGCTATCAGAATAAATTATTATAAGTAAATCGTCAATAATAATTAATTAAAAAAGAAAAAATATAAAGAAAAAAATGAAACGTGCCCAGGTTCGAGATGCGATTGGTTGGATGCTTGTTGCTGCCGACAGATATCCGGGCTTGTCTGTACGAACCAGGAATGGGTGAACGCTGTGTTCAGGCCTGGGTTGAGGCCTGGGCCGGGGCCAGGGAGGCCCATCACACCCGGCAACCCTCCAGGCCTCTGGTGATGGAAACCAGCGGACGCCACTGCGTAGTCCATTGCCACTGCTTGGTACGGCAACATTTTCACTGAGTTCCTTACAATTAGTCCGAAATTTCCCGTAATGTCACACACATTTTAAATGACTAATTTAAAAAAAAAACTGTCCCATACACACACTTTATTTAAGTTCTGTCTCTACCAAAACATTGACATCTTTCCTTAGTTCTTTCCCACAAAAAAAACCACAAGCCGCGAAACTGCGCTATCAATTGTTCCAGGCGTTCTCTATCAACAAACAAACAGTGCTGTTCCCGATCGTCACGGGTTCACTCATTGGAGAAAAGTCACGCACAGCCACCCACTTAATAAATATTCTGGGCATATATCCGTTTTTACGGGGACGTGACTGGCTGTGCACTGTCCGATTTTCACGTACGGAACGCGCGGCCGATTATCGAAAACAGTTGCACGCGTCCCCCTCCTACGACCTCGGACGTGCGACTGAGGGCGAGCACGCGCCAAACCCGACTCTATCACACTCGGCCTAGAACAACTGGAAGCTCGGGTATTAGAGCGAGACAGCGCTATACGAGCGAGCGGGACAACCGTAGATCGGACGTCATCGCGGAGTTAAAAGCCTGCGTATTACAGCCCGTAATAGGCGGTTACGTGATGGGGCGTGGCCTGGACTATTAAGTTGAATTGTCGCGCCCTGATTGGTTAAAATTGGTAGTAGTCGGGTACGTGATATGTTCAGGAATACGTTTATAGCGTCCGCTCATAGAATATAATAAGAGACGTTGCTTGGATTTGAGCCAGTTGCGGGGAGACTTTTTAGTGTTTCGTTTCTCCGCGCGATGTTTTTTAATTATTGCTAACACCGTTAACGGGTCAGCGTGGTTATGCCGTTGAATAATAAAACACTCTTCAATGAAGCGACAGTATGGCTGACTGACACCTTAGCGATTATCGTATTCTTGTTAAATCATTATTCTTATTGTATTGTTGGTATAGCTGTAGAATTAAATAATATATACCTACATATAATAAATATATCTATTTAAATTTACATTAAGTAAAATTAAAATTTATTGAAATCTATTACGTATTTTGCGATTGTAAGGTATAACAGCTAATCGGTTCTACCTACTATAATCTAAACAAATGTACCCATCCATATATGTTGGGCGTTAAATTTCGCTACTTACCACGCAAAATTTCTCCAAAATTCGGCGGAAAAAGGGGAAAGGAGAGTTTTAACACTAGGTTCCCTCTAACTACTTTGTTGTGAGCGAGATATAGCGTGAAGCTTATTAAATATAAACTCTTATAATATTCCTAACTTTTAATAAACACATCAAAAACGTGACTTGAAATAAAATATTACGCTAAGCAACTAGCTACGTTTCTACGTGACAGCTAGTTAGATAAAAAAATAAACTCTAAGATATAATTTGAACTAAAAAATTGATTGATTTTATTGTTATACAGGCTGTTTGTTTATACTAAAAAGCGTATAAAAACTAAAACGTACCTAGACTGTTACCTGTTACCTACAAAATAGCAATAATAGTGTTTAAGAAATAAAATAAAAAGTAATAGAATTTATTTAGTACAGAATTTTTAGATACGTGTTTTGTATTTTGTATGAAAAAAGACATCACGTAGATTTTAACCTCTGCGTAATGTCAATTTACTAGTTTCAATAAGAAACTAGATGTGAATTGGTCTAGCCAAATTAATTATACTATTTAAACTTTATTAAAATATGTTTTTGCTAGTTTCGAATCAACACGTTTGTGAGAAAATTATATTAAATGAAATATACTGACTGTAAACGCAACGGTTGCGGGTTCAATTCCCTTTCAAGTTTATGAAATATTTTAATTTCCTCGCTCTGGTAAAAAAATGAAGTGTTGTTATTTCAGCCACTTAGCACGCCCACAATTTGATGGAAAGTGGATAAACGGAATATCTTAACACTAAGATCCCTCTGCCTATCTTACATATAGTAGGGTATAGGTACAGCATGAAGCTATAATAATAATTATAATAATATACCTTATTATAAGCTAAATGTAATTCATAAGCCATAAGATAGAGTCGTCTCTACAATTTTTCTGGTCATACAAAAAACTAATTTTATTATAGAACAAATAGAATTCACCTATAAATATAATATTATTATACAAATATAAATATATTTCTAATAGTTATTCAAATATAGGTAGTTAGTTATAAGTATGCAATAGATATAGAGGCCACGCCCTCGACGCGTCTAAATCAATACGTAGAGCTAAGAATATTCCTTATGTAGATATAGGTATGTTCCTATAGTGTCGTACGAATTTGGAATATCCCGCATAAAGGTAGGCTGAGGGAACCTAGTGTTAAGACACTCCGTGTCACCGAATTCTTCGAGGCATTTCGTAAAGTTAGTTACATCGGGCTGTAATTTACTTATTTTACAATAACTTGAACACATACAAATTTAATTAGAAATATTTAATAACTAAAGTAAAAGAGACATATTATACTCGACTAAAAAATTACATTATTAGATTTCATTATTAATAACAAATTAATTTAACTATTAAAAAATAAGAAAGTAGATACTTCCCTAACAACAAATAAAAAAAAATATAGTACCTACCTACATACGTAAGGGTTTTAAATAATTTAGTGACAATTTTCTACTTACCTACCCTACCATATAATAAAGAAAAAAAAATAAAAAAAAACTTATTTTACCGATTTCCTAATAAAAAATATATTTTATATGGAATAAACTAAGTAATCGATTGTAACCGAGTGAAGTTCAAGTTCGTTCACACTCAACGGCAGTTAATATGCCGAGCGGCGTTTACTGGACGCCCCCGCCGTCCGAGCCTTGGCTCTATTGGGTTTAACCATATAAAATAATATTAATAATAGTAAATATATTTTTAATAGTATTAAATAATTATCTATTGGCATTTCTCTTATATGGGCGCAAATTTAAGATTCTTTCATCAAAACGCGTTGAAATTAGAAACTATACCGGATCTCTCCTTCCAAAAGTATAGTGGATTATCTTAACACTATATTCTCACTGCTTATTGCAGGAGAATAAAGCGTGTAGCTTAAAAAAAACCCCAAAAAAATAATAAATCCTTTATTTAATTAGTAATTTTACTTTACTTTCACGCATAAACTACTTTCAAAAATTAATAAAGATGAAACTTCAGTAATATAGCTTATACAATTCATATAAATATTTTGTACATTTTGGCTATAACACAACAATAATTTCAAGCGGGCGAAGCCGTATGTAGGTCTCTATTAAATAATAAATATCTTATAATTTATAATAATAGAAATGAAACATTGTTCTATTATCTCTAGTCCTGTTAGCCACGCCGGACGTTTACTCGCTTGCGGCTTCCGTCCGCTAGCCAGCAATTTAGATACTTGCAAATTGCATCATATAACATTACAGTTAGATCTAACTATAGGTGGTTTAAAACTGTAAATGGGATAGTTGTGGATTCGATTCCTATATGGATAATTTAAATTGTTTACATTTTATCGCTCTGAGACCCAAATCGTGGTGTTAGGTTCCGTCGCTTAACATTCAAAGATCTCAATAATTAGGCGGAGAGTGGGGAACAGAGTGGGGGATAATTACTGTTTATTTAGATATATTTATCTACTGCTGTTCGCTTACTCAATGAAAGAATTTTGTACCATAAGCTTCAAAACCGTAGATATTCTTGTTAACAAAACCTTAACACTTATTTTGTTTTAGCTTCAAGCTGTACCCCGCACAAAACAATGTAGACAGAGGGAACATGGGAACCTAGTGTTAAGACATTTCCATTCCCCACTTTCCCCCAACTTCTAGAGGTATTGCGGGTCTAGAGTGAGGAAATGAAAATATTAAATAAATAATTTCCTCGAGTGGAAATCGAACCCAAAACCGCCATATTTACAGTCATAATAATTTTCCTCTATATTCTTCTTCCGCCCAAAAAAGATAAGATAGATAAACCTCGTTATCACGTTCAAATGTTTTGTCTACATTCTTTTCAAACAAAAACCTAAAACATCGTACCTCCTTACATAGTTTCCTAAACAAAAATTCCTAAAAGCTTCTAAGTACTTGTGTTTCACCAAATCATTCCCTAGTTTTTGTTTTGCGGGTAGTTACGGTAAACAGTATCTGGTTATAATCAATAAAGAGATCGACTTTGGACGCGGTCACGCGGTGCTGCGCGGACGCGTCGGTACGCGGGGTGCGGGTTGAGTGCGGGCGGTAGAGGTAGCGGGTATTGGAGCTTCACTTTGCTTAACTTTTTAGTTTCACGATTTATGTCGTAAATAGCAGGGTAGGCAGAGGGAACCTGGAAGCCTAATGTTAGGACAGTCCGCTGATCCACTACCAGTGTTCACCGAATTTTGGGGACGATTGCGTGTTGAGTGGCGTAATTTACTCTGTTGGTCACTATTGAAAAGTATGACTTCAAATTTCACTATGATATTTTCATATTTAGTAGATACTATTAATAATATATCTAGATTATTTTTAGCCTAATTTTCTTAGTTTACTGATTAAAATATAGAAGTAAGCATCCATTTTGATAATATATTAGAATTTTAATTTTATAATACAAAACAGAAAAAAATAAGACGAAATAAACTAATTGGCAAATAAATAAGCATCAATCAATACATTTAATAAAGATTATTTATTGAAATAATTTTAGCCGCACAATGCCCACACCCGTACCACATTCAACCAGAAAACAGCTTCTTATTGGATAATTCGTGATTTTTCCATTTTTTTCTCGACAGGTGTTTGAACCTGCCACGATCTTGACATTGGGAGTTTCTGATATTGGAATCACCAATGGCGTTCCAGTTCGACGACATCTAAATTTACGTACATATCTAAAATATTTTTTAGGTTATTTTATTATTATTTTTCTCTCCTCCTAGGCTTCACGCTAAATCCCAAATATGGCAAGGTACAAGTTACTTAGTGATAAGATACTCCGTTCCTCACTTGCCATTCAATCTTTCAAACATTGTACCTTGAGTTGTAAAACTCAATGCTGTGCTTCGTCTTGTTACTAGAGCGAAGAATTATTCATTCCTCGAGTAGAAATTGAACCCTTAACTATCGTGTTTTCAGTTAGATGCTGTACTGCTGCGTCGCGAAGATCTCAGTTTAATTATAATTATGTAGAAATTTTGGATTTGTGGACTATAAAGCTAAAACGTCTTGATTCGATTTCTTTCAGGATATACATCGCTCTCCTATACCCGCCAAATAAACTACATGAAGAATTTCAATATTCTCCACTGCTTAGTCCAAACTGTGGTTTATCTTTTAGTCACTCACTGAGCAGATCTTATCTAATTATACCCAAATAAGATGGCTAACAAGCATTTTTGCGACGAAAACGTGGGAAAATCACGATCTGTCCATGGGGAATGACGCGTAACATCCTGTTTAGGTTTATATAAACCGCTAATAATTTATTGATAAAATGGCTGTATTGCTAATTTGGTATACTTTTTAATAATTTCGTTCTGTAATTTTCATATAATTGGACAAACAAGAAGAAATTCGTTTTTAGAAATTCGTTTTTCTAACAAATTGTGCTGTAAATATAATTTTATATTTACTAATTATTACAGTATAGATAATATCATTTTTTTTTAATGGAATAAGGATAAGACCAACGAGCGTTCGGGTCACCTGATGATGATCACCGCCGCCCACGACCCCGTGCAGCACCAGAGGAGCTACAGGTGCGTTGCCGGCCTTTGAGGTGGAGATAGACGCACTTTTTGAAGGTACCCATATCGTACCGACCTGGAAACACTGCCGCGGGTAGGCCATCATCTTTGGATGGATTTCTAAATTTTCAATTTTTAGTCCAATCAGAAATATATTCTAACCAGACCAGAAAAACGATTATTTATTAATTATTACATTAAAATAATAAGAACGTAATCGTGTAGCTTATTCCCGGTGGATTATCCACAGCGGTAATTTCTAGCACATCCAAAATTCGACAGAAATTAGGGACGGAAATGTCTTAATAGGAACGGAGTGTCTTAACACTAGGTTCCTTCTGCTATGTGTGAGAAAAAAGATAAATAAATACTTATTATTTGTATATACTTAATATCTCTAATCACACCACAAACGTAAAACTTTATATATAATCAAAGTAATTACACCCACACCATCACATTAAACACTAACTAACACACTAGTGACGTCACTCATCCCACCACCACGCACCACGAGACCACCAATACAGAATTTTAAGCAGAATCGATCGCCCTACATTCAGCAAGGGACGCACGTACAATGACCTAACCTTTATTTTATTGGTGGGGTGTCATATAAATCTCCTACTAACAGTTAGTGCATCCGTGGTCTGAAAGCCAAAACGGCGTTTAACCTTAACAGAATTTCTTGGATACAGAATCGATAATACCTACTAAAATATTTATAGAATTATGCATTTCACGCTGTATCCCGCACACAGTAGGGTAGGCAGAGGGAACCTAGTGTTAAGATACACCGTTCCCCATTTCAAAGAAACCAAAAAAAAAGTATCTATTATTTATACAATAATAAGAGAATAATCTTAAAAAATTAGTTAAAGATTTTAAAAAGAAATTTAAAAGTAGCAATTAAAATTTCACCTGTTTGAAGAAATAATTTTTTTTTGGAATATTAGAAAATAATTTTACGTTAAAATGAAAATGACATCGACTACATCACTATTATTGACTTCTTTTGCCGTTCGTTGGATTCTGTTTTTATATATAAAAACAATATTTTTTTGTCTTGTCTGTACTACTTAAAAGTAAGTGATTATTTATAATAGTTTATTTATAAAAGCAATCTTATAAGGGAAACGTTTAAAAGACCGACTAATTTTAATATGTAGATAAAGGCACGAACTCTCACATTCATGCATGTCTAAACGCCATAGCTGTGAATTCAAATCCCGTTTGAATATATGTTAGGTATTACATTAATTTTCATTTTAATTTACAGTATACGGCGTTAAGTTTCGCAACTCACCCAATAATGTCTCTAGATACACTAAAATCTATATTTCTGACTCGAAAAATCTTGGAAATACGAGAACTTATACGAAACACAGTAAAAAAAAATATCAGTCAACTTTAGATGGAGTCATCATGGCGTGGTAGACGTGATGGACTGGTGAACAAGATGAGGATAGCAAGTGGTATAACTTGGTTGTCTCTACCCATATTGCAATATGTGGAAATAAATGCAAAAATATTTATTTAAAACATGTTAGCAGAATACAAACTTGACTCACTAAAGAATAATTCATTCCATTGAATGGGGATCGAACTCACAACCGTCGCGTTACAGTCACACCCTTTTACCCTTGCGCCAAGACGGCCTCTATTATAAATTAATATAATATATTATAATCCTAAACATTACAAGCATTCACTTACACAAATAAACATGTCCGAACACACGAGTTTATCTCCGTTTTACCGGAATTAGGGAGCTCACATTAAGATGGCAGCCCCGATTTGATATGAATTAAGATATTCTAATTTTAATTGCGAACTGTGTTGCTATTAGTGGAGTGGAAATTTGCCTTGTCTTGGCAATTGTTTTATTTCTTTTCCAAATTGATTTAATAAATGTACTCATTAAATGATATATAGGGAGAGTCCAGTCGTGGTACAGGGGCTCACTCAACATGCAATGCCTCGAGTCTTTGGCGGGAAATGGGAAATAGAAGTGTTTTGACACTAGGTCCCCAGGTTCTCTCTGCCGATCCTGCTATGTGGGAGGTATAACGTGTTCAATTTTCTCAGATTTAAAGCTATTGCACATAAAAAAAAATATAAATCATAGTTACAAATAATATAAATGTGAATGTTTGTTTGTTACACTTTCACGCCAAAAATACTCAATCAATTCTCATAAAATTTTGTATAAATATTCTTAGAGGCATTATTAGAAGAATTTAAGACTTAATATAATATTTATTAAAAAAAAATATATTTGTAAAAAAATATTATCTTTTGGCTATAATATCCGTTTTAAATTAATATCACTACTTATTTTTTATATTTTTCATCATTTAAATAAATAACAAGCACTTAGCACAAGTAATTAGGTATAACTAAACAGTTTAGCCAGTTAGTTCCCTAGCTAAGTAAAATGAGACATACCAACACCCCAACCAAGAAAATGTATTAACCCATGATAAAATCAGGGTAAACCATTAAACTTCGCATATGGGGCCAATTATGATGAAATTTGTATAATTCCAAAGATATGCGCCTAAATAAATTAATAAAACAACCCTCTACGGGGTTAAGTTAAGATAATATCTTTTAACCCTTTCTGCTTACTGTGTTTCGAAGTAAACAAGTTTTTGAGCTATAATTTTTGTATGTATAAACATTTTCTTTTTTAGTATTAGTTTTAGTTTATATCTATAAATTATAATTATAGTTTAATAACGAATCATTTTCATTTTCTTTCTCTGGTAACAAGACAAAGCATGGCGTTAAGTTTCGCCACTCAACTCACATTATTAATCAAAAATTGAACAGGTGTGAAACGGAATGTCTCAAACCTGACTTCCCTCTGCCTACCCTGCAATACGGAAAACAGCGAGAGCTATTTTTTTAGGCCTCCCCAAAAACCACCCTCTCAATAATCAACTACTATAATAACATTAGATATATATTAAACAATTTCCTTTAAATTTTATCTTAAGCGAGTGACTTGTTGACACGATATTAATACGAAGCTAAAAATAGCGGGCGAAGCCGGATATGAGTTTTGGAGGCGAATCAAGAATGCAGGACACGCTTCGACCCCTTGCTACAAATGTTTTACACTTATATGTATAAGTTTATATGTATGTATGAGATAATATATCTAGAAAACAGAAAGACTGTTAAGATTTAAATTTACTTGTTGAAAATATACGTGTAGTTACAGAGGCCGTTAGGGCGCAGTGGGAAAGCGTTTGGCTGTACCGCAACGGTTGTATATTCGATTTCTAGTCTTGGAATGAATTATATTTAGACTTGCATCGTGAGGCCAGTAATATCGCACGGGGAAAAGTGTGCGTATATAAACGTAATGGCTTTGGGTTCGATTTCCATTTGGAAAAAATAGATATTAAATATTTTCATTTCCTCGCTCAGGAAACGAGAGAAAACACGGCGATGAATTTCCACTCATCACGTAATGCCTCCAGAGTTCGTCGGATAGTGGCGTACGGAATTGTCTTAACGGGGACGGAGTGTCTTTAAACTAGGTTCCAGGTTCCCTCTGCTTATCCTACCATTAGAAAAAAAATACTGTATTATTTATTAACAAAATACATAGTGAAAAATACTAATAAAAGAATTAAACTCACAGTAAATTACAGTATATCGTAAAAAGCGTGATTGCATTAACACCTCCCCCCTCGAAGTACATTTTTCTTGCTCGGCGGCGCACATTCCTCTTTAGCCAATAAAAAACGGGTAAGTGAATTTTTTTTCTTGGGAACCTAATAACGCGGGTAATTTTTCAATTCCCTCTAAGTTGGTTTTGAACACCTTAGATGATGGTGTTATACCATATATTCATATTTTAAGTAATTTATGGAGCTTCTGACTGTGAACGTGATGGTTGTGGGTTCCATTCTGAATTAGGGAAACTCGTTGAGTTCCGCTACTCAATACGCAATATCGCAATCTTGAAACCACAGACAGTATTTCAATAACGAATATGTATTGCATTTGCAATTTATTATTTTCGTTAATTAAGAAGGTTTATTTAGTAACCTATCCCTGTAATATTCTAATTTCTACTCATTTAATAATGTAGACCGTATATTTTCATATTTCTTTTAAAACATACCAATTAAAATACAAAACTTACTTTTAAACAAATAATATTTCAATATTTTTGATAAATTACCAAAATGTAAATGTAAGTAACTTGAAATGTCTATTTTCAACTTATTTTTGTTTAAAAAAAATGCAAAATTTAAAGGGTAACTTTCTGCATAACACCCTCCCAGTGACAGCTATTTGCATACACAATTTTTCTAAAGGGACCATTAGTATTGTTCATTCCAATTCGTCATCTATTTAACTCTGAAAAGAAACTGAATGCTATTGCAATAATTTAACTATTATTATTTATTTTCTGCTTGGCAATAAAGGCAGAGAGACCGTAATTTTAAGACACTCCGCTCCCCACTTTCCGAATACTGGAGGCATTTTAAGTTACGGACTTGACACCAGACCGAAAGAATGAAAATACTAAATATTCATTTCCTCCAATATTTTTTACTGATGAAGGGTCTCTAGCTTCCAATGTTTCTCCCATTAATTGTAAATTATTGTACACGTTTAATTTTATTTTGAAAAGGACAATACTTCCTTTAAACTTTTAACTTCTACTTCCCTAGACGAGAATTTTTGAAAATCCCTTCTCAGTGCTCTCTTCAAAGATATTATATACAAACTATTAACTACCTTAAAAGATAGAAGTAATGTTTTAACCATTGTATCTGACTCCAGCGTGACCCCCACAAAGTGCATGTTGACGACGTGTTGACAGCCGAATAATCGCGACCCACGAATGCATACTTCAGTGAATATTGCTATAGGTTTGTAATGAAATAGATAAGACATTATCTTATCTTATATTTTTACCGTACCAACTCCTTGTGATTTTCCATACAACGTGACATTGACACGATCAAAATACCATAAATAAAGAATTGAATTGAACTGAAAAACAAATAGATGAATTATTTCGAAATATATTAGAGATATTCACCTTATTTTTATTATGTTAAAACACTCTGTTCTCCAGGTATTGGTACTCGACACCAGACCAAAGAAATTAAAATATTAACGCCACGATTCTCCTCATACATAATAATGCAATATAATAAAAAAACATTATTTTTATGAAATAAACAGTCTTGTCTATACTTGTCCAACTCTATAACCAACCCCTCACTGCCAAAACGTTTGGGTGACTTCAAGAAAAAAACAGTTAAAAAAGTACGAATTAAAAACATGACTTGTGCATTATGGCGACCGACACTTGGATAATAAGACCGTAAATAAAATAGCGACAAATATATTTAGCTATTTATAATTTTATTATTACAAAAGTACTTTTTAAAGTCTTTTTGCCAACTTTGAAAATATTTATTTGCATTTTCTATACAAATATACGATATTTCTATACATATATAACGAGAAGGGAGATACTTTACCAAGTTATTGCTAATCGTCAGTACACCCTGAAACTAAAGTAATTATTAACGAATAAAGTAATTATTCGTTAATAATTACTTTATATTAATTATATTATATTTAATCATAATGCAAACGCGATGGTTGTGGATTCGATTTCCATTTGAAGGGAATTAATTATTTCTATACTCAACACGGTAAATTTCAGATTCGGGCGGAAAGCGGAGAATCTGACACTATCTGCGTGAAGCTAAAAAAAGTACATATAATTATAATATTATGATAATTATAAAACAAAATAATTTATACTTTTTACATAAGCGGAATTATAAAAACATACACATTTCGTAAAATACAGAAATATATATTATAACACCCACCATTAAAACCAAAGAAAATAATTTCTCTATAAACGAACTAACTCATATAATTATAGTACTAGTAAAACAATGAATGGACTCGATAGAGACGGTAGCGAACTAAGGTATGCGCCTTTGTCCCTGAAACGCCTACCTGTTATACTGTAGATAATAAATCTTGAGCATTTAATAACTTTAAAACTGTTATATTAAAGTAATAGTAAAAAGCCGTTTATAGGCCGTGTTGATGCAGGGGCACAAACGTGTAAATCGAACTTTGTAGGTTCCATTTCTACTCGGGATAATTAATTATTATTTAATAAGATTTTAATTTATTGGCTATGGTACCTCAAAAATTAATGAAGTGCCTCAAAAATTCTGCGGAGCGTGGAGAACGAACTGTCTTAACACTAGTTTCCTTCTGACTTCTGTATATGCGGGATACAGCACAAAATTGAAAAGAAAGAACTTAGTGTAAGGCACTCCGTTCCCCACTTTCCGTCGAATTTTGGAGGAATTATGCGAAGAAATGAATATAGAAATTTAAATAAATATTTTATTTCCTCGAGTGGAAATCGAACCTACAACCAGTCACTTTTAAAGTCACACTTTGTGCCCTACTACGACTAGATGTATTTCCTTTTAAATCATTCCTCACAAGTATCAAAATCTATTCCAACCTATCAAACGATCTTAAAATCGACATCAAAAGTCACGTAAAAGCGCGGTCGTCACCGCACGTACACCAATCTTCTGAATCGAACCCGTGACCACGTCCCTCTCACACGCAGGCGGACCAGATCAGTCAGTCTCGGTCCCTCTCGTGGATCTACAGGGAAATCTGAATGGTAACTATGAAGTCTTTGAATTAGGTGGTTTGACATTTCTGTAAAAGGCATAGTACATCGATATTCTTTAGTATATAAGGTGAAATATATGAAAATGAATGGAGGATTTTCTGATTTTTGATATATTGGAGTAGTATAAAAATAACAATATTTTCTCAGTTCCCCACTATTCGCTTTTTCGAGACATTGCAAATAAAACGAATACGGAACACAACGCCGCTTTCTATCAAACAGCGTTCACGGAAATAATAAAAAAAAAATCTTACAAAATTTACTTACAGCACGTTAGAATAAAAAAAACACCGTAAAGTAGAAAAAAAAGATGTACTTTTAACTATTCCCAAACGTATGACAAAGAAAGTTCCCCAAAAGCCAAAAGCCCCCGCGAAGAAGTCGGTCGTGCGTAGTTACTGGAAATCGAATTCTAGATTGATTTCTGAGCGTCAAAAGCAACTTAGTTTAGATTTACTTTTGCTTAGAATATAATAAGATAAGATAAGGAAATGAAAGACTTGTCAAGTAGACAGTTACAAAGGGCTAAATATTAGGATAATGATATTATTACAATCGGCCAAGTGCGAGTTGGATTCACGCACGAAGGGTTCCTTACCATTATCTATTACGTTTGTTTTATGGGAGACTTAAAGATTTTTTTTTTTCAGTTTTTTTAGTATTTGTTGTTATAACAGAAATACATCATCTGTAAAAAAATATTAATTACAACTAAAATGGTTCATGAGATACAGTCTGGTGATAGACAGACAGACAGTGGAATCTTAGTAATAGGACCCTGTTGTCTCTTTGGGGATGGAATTATCGAAACAAAACGCCATAAGTGGAGTTGAACACCGCCCTTAGTCTACGAGAGCGTTGACATAAAAATATTTGTTAGTTAATCATTCCCTCGACTGTTGATCGAACCTATAACCTTTGTGTCCTACTCTCCTACTGCGCCATGACTTCTTGCAACACTATAGAAAGTTAAACATGGAAATGCGATTTCGAAGGAAGTAGATCAGTTAAAAAGAGAAAGATTAGTCACTACTTACGTACTTTCTGACTCAGATCCCTTTAGAAAACTTGAAGATGAATCATAATTTTTTAATTTTATTTAATTAAAACTAATCCTACATAAGAAAAATCGACAAATACAAATATCCCCATTTAAATACAATATAACTAGAGAAAGGCATAGAACACAGACATTTTCCTTACGGGACATCAAAGTCCACTTTTCTGGTCAAGCGGAGTGCGAGCGGTGTACGACCGCCGCCATCAATGATCTATCAAATGGTTCGCGAACTGAATAATAAATGACCATTTGACCATTTCAAATGGACATAAGAGATATATACGAAATTTCAATTTTTAGACCAATCTCTTTTGCCATACAGCTTATTTCGTGTTATTATCGTCCCGATAGCGCATTAACTAGCTGTCGTAATTTCGACTTTATGTCTATAGGAATAAGTGTGAGTTTCGTTGTTTAATTGTTTTACGAACATAAATTTATTGCAATTTGTTTTTAGAATATAAACTATTTCCTGTTAAAGGTGTACCGTCCGCGTCGTTGGTTTCGCTGGTGATGTCATGGTGAGCTTTCGAACGTATTGTTATAAAGTTGTAAAGCCCATATAAAAAAATATTTGCATTAAATTTTTATGAACGGATGTCGTAATTTTGTTATATTCAATGAGATTATCATAAATAAATACACATATATATATATAAATTGTTTGATTATAGGGTAGTATTTTGTTTATATATTTTTTTATGTTTAAAATCCAATTACTTACTACTACTGATACACTAGCTCACGCTTAATCTTTCAAATAAAATCTTAAAACCGAATTCCAATATTAAAATAATAAATTCGATATCTTTGGCTTTTACATTCATGACTTATATAGTCAAGAAAAATAATAATTTGCAAAATCTAGACCAGACAAATGCTTATGAGTATTGTTTACAGCTTCACGAAGTGTCCCTCAATTGTAGATAGTAGCAGAAGAAATATAACACTTCCTTCCACACTTTCCGAGGCACTAGAGGCATTGCGTATTATCTGTATCAGATTAAAGATATGAAAATATTAGATATTTATTTTTCTCTAGTAGGAATCGAACCCACAACCTGGTGCGTTTACCCCTGCGCCACTACTGGCAAGTACATATATTTTAAACGTACCAGACACGTCCCAACTTCGTTACATTATCTAAAAAAAACTGATTTATTCTTAAAATAAAATATTGCAATTATAAATTTTCCTACAACCCTTCACTGCAGGTGGATACAAATAATTTATTCAAATGAATCTCACGAAATTTTCACTGCGCGATGTCTAGGAGGCCCCTGGGCGTCGTTTTGCAATTCTTTTAACTGCACCAAAGAGGTCTCCTTATCGCAATCTTAATGGAAACACCAAAAAGGTGAATTGGTTTATAAAGAACTTCCACGTTTTAATACTTACAACTTTGAATATGTTGATGTTCACAAAATTTATGTACTTTATCTAATATATAAAAAAAACCTGGACGCCAGTCGTGTGGCAGAGGCGCAAACGGAGAAGTTTGGGTTCGATTCCCGCTCGAGAAAATGAAATGCTTAATATTTTAATTTCCTATTATTATTTACCATATTTTGAATTTTCCCAATTAATAACGCAGTTAGGTTTATAGGTAAAGCTAAATAAAAAAGAAATCTACACAAACAAACAAATTGTAGTATAGTTAATTGGCTTATCATAACAAATCTCATGCGATATGTGTAGTTTATATGCAAATATTGTATACGTGAAGAATGTTTAATTAACTTTTTATCACTAAAAAGGATGTTTATACGAATGAACTTGTTGCACTCTCTCGCATGGTATTCATGCACTTAGTACGTTATGAGTATCTCGTATATACCAAGGTAGGCAAAGGGAACCTGGGAACATAGTGCTTAGTCATTATTCCAGCTCCGTTCTTCACATTCCAACGAATTCTGGAAGTATTTCGTGTCTAGTGGCGGAACTCAACGCCAAACTTTACGTCGTTGCGAAAGCGATGTAATGAAAACATTAAAAAAATCATTTGGGAATGTGGGAATCGAACACATAACCTCTCACCTTTGTTACACGCTTGTGCCACTGCGCAAAGACGGGCCTTAGATTTAGTGATTTAAAAATATCACATTATTAGTATTTATTCTGAGTATTTGATGTAAATTAATAATACGTCTATATATAACTCAATATTCAATTATACCATATATAATTATAACAACATTAGCGTATCAAAACAATCTCCACGGAAGTATCTCAGGTCGTAAATAAGATATAGCATTATCGTGTTATTTTAATTTCTTCTCGCATTAATCATAGCAAGTGTCGTAGCCATTTATAACGGGTACTTTTTAATTTGTAGCGGCTGAGGGAGGGTTGGCGAGTATTTATGTTGCTGTGTAAAAGCTGTTGAAAAAAAAATGTACAGTTTATATAAATATTTTTTGTTCTACAGTGATTATGTTTACTTTTCATGTTCTCTTTAATAATAACAAAATATAAAATTCATATTATTAATTATTTTGTGAAATTATTAAAAATCATCTTTTACAGAGATGATTATTTACACCATAGGACCAAACTACTTAAAAAAATTTAATTTCAGTCCAATATACCTAGATAAGCTAGACTGGATAAACACTAAATCATTTTATGAATTCCTCGGCTAACTGAAATTAAAAATTGAGACCCTAACCAAAGACACAAAAAAAGAGAGAATTGACACTAAAAAAAAAAACTAATATTTCAAACTATGGCAACACTACACTAGGTGTAAGCGCCATCTTTGTCAACGAAGCATTGTGGGTTATTTTACGATGTCATAAATCTAAATGCGTTATGATCTCGCGATAGCCAGACAAAGTCAGGTGTCCCTCTGTACCTGAGTTTGGAATTTTTATGGAAGGTCTAAGCCAGGCCAGCTCTCGTGGCCTTGCAGATTCATTGTTTATTATTAATTGTATTATTAGCACCTACTGTTACGTAATGGAAGTATATAATTATTAAATTAATTATTTTGTTTGATAGTCTGTGGTGTTAATTGTCACTTTGTTTTTTTAAATTGCAATTGTTTTTATTTTTTTTTGTTTTCTGTAAAGCTAATAATATCTATTAATTAGTATTGATTATGATTTTGGATTTTATAATACAAATTTTTAACAACCATTTTCTTTGTCAGAGGAAACTTGAGAACCTAGTGTTAAGACATTCCGTTCCCATTAAGCACTTCCTTACCCCACTTTCCACTGAATTCTGGAGTGTTGTTTAGCGAAACTCAACGCCGCGCTTAGTTTCTTTAAAATTATACAAAAAAAATATTTTAAGAGTACCTTTTACTATAACTTTACCTATATAAAAAAAATCTAAACATTATATCAAATTTCTTATCAAAGTTCTCAAAAGTCGTCCACGCAGCCTACACGCACGTCTTATGACACCTACATGATTTTTTATCGCGATTTAAACAAAACTTAGGCATATCTCCATCTGCCCACCTTCATTCACAAACCTCCACATTTTTAGATGATAACCAGATTTTTTTAAAAATGATCTACTTAATATATAACGTATGGAAAACAAGAGCAAGGTAAACTTGATAGGAACTCGTTGTACCGCTTAGCTGATGTGAATGAAATTTGGCATAAATAAATTGACATGGGAAAATTTTGTATAAAACCAGTTTTTTATCGCTTATAGTTGATATTTCAATGATGGTAGCAAGTGTTTTCATTCAAAAAGCCTAGAATTTATTATATTTATTAAAATATATTAAAGATGATGATCCCCTCCTGTCCTATCTGAACTCGAAATGTCTAGACTTCGGAGAGAAACTGAAGAGAACATAGTAAATAAGTATAGTACAGTTATCGCTGCCTATCCATCATATAGCATCCAGATACAGTTCATCTAAATTTTCATCTATATTTAACCTAAACGCGGCTTCGCCCGCTTAGACTTACTGTTACGTGGCCCAATTCATAAATATTACATAATTTTAAGCCTATGTCTTATTCTAATGTATAAGCTATATTACTGTAAAGTTTCATCTAAATTCGTTTAGTAGTTATTGCGTGAAAGCGGAACAAACATCCATCCTCATAAATTTATAATATTAGTAGAATTTTGTACATTAGAAGAATGAATAAGCCACGACCACGTGCGCTTTGGGATTAACCAGAAAACACGTGTAAAAGACCTTCCCTTAACTATAACATAACTTTGTACTGGGAACCGTAAACGTTCCTCACAAGATTGTCATCTAAAAACTTCTTTGAAGCGAGAGCAAACATTTTGGGGTAAAATTGAATATTAATAGCGAAATTATATTCCAGGGACGACCATTTCTGGATTCTTATTACTTTATTAGTATTAAAGAAACATTTTATATGTTCTGAGAAGGGGCTGGTGTCAAAAAACAGTAGCATTTTTATAGCTTAATCGCGTGTGTTTGTTTTATGTAATTTATATATATTAGCACTATTTTTTGTTGGTGGTTATAAAAGTTTTTGTGCCCGATCGTTCCTAGTGGAATGGGTCCTTAATTTTTTTTGGTTGTTTCTTATGTGTTTTATTGTATTCTGCTCCATGCTGTCACAGGTTAGACAGAGAAAATCTAGTGTTAAGACCCTCCGTTTTCCGTAATGAAAATTATTTATTCTCTCGAATAGATGTCGATACCACAAGCATCGCGTTTTCAATGATCGTCGACTATAAGATTAGTAGAGTATTTAGACATAGTAATTGTTCTCTCCGATTCACTTTCGTTTATTTAATTTTGTATATGAGACACTATGCAGATGCTATGCCTTCCTAATTAGGTTATTTTTTAAATATTATTAATTATATTATGTATTTTTAAAAAGCAGCTACTTAATTTTTTTACCTAGAATTTTTAGTATAAAAAAATATTAAGGAATATACCATATTTACAAGGAACTTAAAAATATATTTTTAGGATAAATTTAAATAATTTTCATGTTTCAATTTCTCCCACATCCTCATCCCTCATCTACGTATTTTACCAAGAAAGTTCTTATAAATCACACATTTATCATTAAATCATTAATCATAAACAGCCATAAACAATTAAAACTGCCTGCCATAAATTAATAATACACACGGATTGTCAAAATAGTGTTAGAAACAGATGAAAAAACAATAACAAATTGGCAATAAACCGGGAACCGTTGTCTATGATTTATATTTTTTTTACAGTAATAAAAGTGAGGTCCTTTCAAAGATGGTGGTTTCGATTAAGTCATATATTATCTGTAAATTGCCACAGATTATATCAAAGTATTAAATTTCGGACATTAGTATTGTATTTTTTGTTAATTTTGCCGGTTTATAGCTTTTCGGTGAATAGAAATGCTTGACATCGTTAAATGTTTTTTTTAACAATAATATTTATAATAATTAAAATTATTAAGATAAATAAACGTATTTAAAATTCGAGGCGAAACATAGTGCAAGGGAACAAATGTGTGATTGTAAACGCAACTAGTTGTGCGTTCGATTTCTACTCGAGGAATATATTTTCATTTTTTCGCTTTGTGTTGAGCGGCGTTGGTTCAGCCACTCAACACGCAATGCCTTTAGAATTTGGCGGAAAATGGGGAACGGAGTATCCTAACACAAGGTTCCCATTACCTACCCTGCTATATGCGGGATACAGCGTGAAGCTGATTTTAAAAGTGTTTAATTTTGTACATAAAGCTATATTTAATATAATGGACTGTATCTTAAAAACACTGGCCGGTAAAAGAACATTTTTCACAGTGAAACTTAATTTCTACGCGCTCGTTTTTCATCTAACCCCAAGGCCAGTCTGCAGCAAAGTGGTGTAACTAAGTAAAGTAAAAAAAACGTATATTATTTTTTTTAAACTATAAACGTAACTATTAGTTACTCAGTTATAAACACAGTAATATTGTACTGTACCATAAATTAAAATAAATAAATAATTTATTATATTATTTTGTGTTTATAAACACAAATTACGTAAAGTAAATAAGTAAATTATTGATTATATGCAACGATATTTCTTCTTATTCAGACGAAAGTTTCATATAGATAATTGTAAATAAATAAATACATTTGATTTTCTGCAATAAAAGCTTATCTAAAGTAAAAATCTAAGTAAAAATATATAAAAAAATAATTATATCTATTTAATAAATATAGTAATATATCGCAAAAAATATTATTTACACGGAATTAAATTTAAACTAAAAAAAATATGGCCTTTACCAAAAAAATATATAAAAATAAAAAAACATTAAAATTCTCAGTTACAACATTTCTACTTTTATATATCCAGATAAAAGGTCGCGTCTTGTCCGTGCCTTGAATAGCGCCACACTCAATTTGTTTAGCGACAACCCCTAAACCCCTAAACCCTGGAAAGTTGAACATTATTTGTACGTTACAAAAAAGATACGTCAAAGTGACAGTTTCAGTCAGTATTTATTATTTATATTTTATACAGTTTTTAATGTAAAAAGTCAGTACTTTTAATGTTAACAATAGCTTGTTCTTAAAAATTAAATAATGTGTCATATATTATATATGACACTTTAAAATAATGTGTCGTATATAAATATTTTGTTAGCTTCAAGATGATATACGCTTAAATATTTTACTACTAGGTTCCCAGGTCTCCACGGTTCCAGGTCTACCCTGATTTGTATGAACTAAAAACTAAAAAAAAGTGATAAAAAACATAATAATTTGCACTAATTGAAATCCAATTAATTAATTAATTAATAGCCGCGATCAGTAATGCAGGTTGAGCTATTAACAACCTACATATCTACTGCTATAAAAATTAAAATAAAAAATATTGATGATTTATCGTTGTTTTGTTTATAACTATTAAAAATAAATATTTTACTATTATTATTAATATAATTATCATTAATAAACTATTTTCGACAGTGTCCAAGACACAGGTTCAAATACCTAACCAAATATGTATATTATGAGTTAAAAGCTAATATATAAATACTACAAGAACTTTCCAATTTATTTATTTTATTAATATTAATAGTTTATTAGGCCATTACAGCCGTTCAAAAATTGCCATAGCGGTCGGTATTTCACGACCACAAGGCGGGGTATTGGTAAAGTTTTCAACTAGCAATAATCGCACCTCGGATTAACCTCATTGGTTACGATATTGCCTCTGCGCAAAGTTAGCTCAAACCACCAAAACTTGAACTATTTACGCATAAAAAAGAACGAAACCATAGCGCGATTCAGTTATATCGTAACGCCATCTGTTATCTGGTTTCGTAAACTTTTGATGTTAATTTTTACATTGAGGTACGGTGGAATTTTTTTAATTATATATTAAAATTGGATTTCATTATATATTACCAAAAAAAATGTTATGAGTGGCTTTGAACAGGTAATGGATATGAATTAAAATGAACTTGTATGTTTCTTCCATTTATGAAGCTCCCAAAGATAGACCTGTAAAATATACTCTTCTTCTTCTTCTTGCTCCAGTTTCCGCCGAATTATAGGCATTGCGTGTTGAGTCACGAAACACAACGCAGCGCATTGCCCCGACACCAGAGCTAGCAAATGAAAATATTCAATATTTAATTACCTCAAGTCGAAATCGAACCAACAACCAACTGCGTTAACAATTACACGCTTATGCCCCAGTATAAAATCATACATATATACCATATCCATAACATAAGATAGTGACTCAAATTTCTCCACAAAAATAAAAAGAGAAATCGGCCACTCACCATCACCTGCCCGAATTTCACCGAACATTCGAATGTAGAACCACGCGCGTTAACCGTTAGTGCACATTTCAGAAATAGAACACGCCCGCCATACTGATACCGTGCCGGTACGGCACCTGCTCAGATTATAAAACAGACTATTTATTTTATAGTAGCCAATAAAGTATGCAAAAGACGAACAATGACCGCATACGTTCCCGTGAAAATGGCTATAAAACGTTTATTCGATATAGTCTATAATATTATAAGATGTTTATTTAAGTGTTAAATATCATTCTGTAGTTGTAGAAGGAAGTTAATTATTAATATTGTTATAGTTAATAATACCTAAGTTGAAAAGATAAAAGTCCGTTAATATGTTGTTCAAAATGTCATAAAATGAAATGACAATATGACTGCGCAACTAAAAGAGGAGTAATGTGTTTATTCGTCTAACCAGATAATTCCTAAGAGGCCTGTAAAACTTATATGTAAAGTGTAAATATATATATAAAAAAAATAATTGATTTTATCCAAGATTTAAAGACGCACTGATATAATTTTTATATATTTACTTTTTTTTTTTTTATTATACTAAAAATATAATTTAAAATAACAACTTCATATAGTCCAGAAAAATATCTAGAAAAGAGACAAACAAATATTATCATTACACGAACTCTTTATATTAAAAGCTACAGTAGCTGCGTTTATCAACGTCCCCCGGTTTAAGATGGACCAGTTTAACCTGAACCGCGTATAAAATATTTTTCTCTTCTAAACACTTTTTATTAGGAGACAGAAGGATCAAATTATTTTGGATTTGGACGAGTGTCATTTGTCATGTCAGATGTTGGTGATACCACGTCACATAGTCTGATGGACACAGATTTGTATACTTAATACAAACTATGAATATTTTTATGCCCTAGTGGTAGAGAGGCACAAACCAAGTTGCGGGTTCGATTCTGGGTCGGATGAATAATATATTAATTCCTCGCTCTGGTAACAAAAATCTAAACTGGGGAACGAAAGTCTTGATGGGAAAGGAGTTTCTTAACATTAAGTATTCAGATTTCCTCTGCCTACCCTTCTATGCAGTGCGAAGCTAAAAAAATATATTCTGGATACAAAATGTATTAGTAAAGATTAATAAATTTTAAAAAAGACTTTTAAGTTAAACAACAATTGGCAATTATTTTGCAAGGTTAGCAGATATATTTTATTATTATTCTTTCGAACGATTTAAAAAAAAAGATAAGGCAAGGCGGAAGTCACTTAGAGATCATCAAACCACCACTTCCTGTAGCCATTCTGGACAAAATATTTAAACTTTATTTTTATTTAATTTAATATTCTTTATATTTTATATTACCTATTATTATTACATTTATATACTTTCAAAAGGCTTATCAAATAATTGCATAGAAAAAAAAACAAAAGAAAAAAACATCTAAAACACTACAAAAAATATAAAAACAAACTTGCCAACAAAAATATTCCATAGTAAAATTGCATTTACCAAATCCATTATGGCGGTATGAATAACAAGGTACAAAAATCTGAGCTACCATTAATATAATATAAGCCTAGTCTCAGAACATAAATAAACATTAGAAAGACACCGCAAGAATACTCTTAAAAAATTCATCGAATTTTTTCTTCAAAGAGTTCACACCTTCTGAGGTTGCTTGGGGTTCGTTCCCCGCGTGAAATTTACATATTTCCTCAGTAAATTTTGCCCGTCTAGAGATTATAACTATGAAAATTCGACAATATGCGCCTGGCACTTACTTTTCGAATGATTTTTATTCGTTATTCTAATTAACATTCTGTTTCTTTGCTTAGATTTACATTTTCTTTTGTAAATTTTTATTTTTAAGTAGAATAACTTGATTAAGGCTATCGAGGTGCAGTTGGCAAGTATCTGAGTGCCTACGATATTTATGGGTTCATTCTACTTACAACGTAAAATAAAATAGGTGGTTACGCAAAATGCAGAGTTGTACACCGCCGATCTAGATCTTTCATCAAAAGCGTAATAATAAATATTAAAAGGTTTTTTTTTATATATAGTCCAAAACATTATTGCTATATAATTAATTTATGAAATAATTTGAAGTCCGTCGTGGCCCAGGGGCACAGTGTGCAACTTTAACCGTGACAGGTTGTAGATGCGATTCCCGCTTGACAAAATTAAATAAATAATATTTTCAATTTCTTGCTCTGGTAACGAGGTAAAATGCTATCATAATTCGACAAAAACTGGTCAACCATGGAAATCTCTTAATGGGAACACAGTGTCAACATTAAGTTCCCAGGGTTCCCTACCCTGCAATGTGCGGGATTATTCCTCCTATTAACTATACTTTAAAATATACAAATAAACTAAAAAGTATTAGTTATTCTAGTTACACGAGAAATTCAACGACACACGTTAAAAATATGTGAGAGTTATTTACCATTCCAACCACTCATAGTGTTGATATATGACGACATTGACGAAAGACAATTACATAGAATATTCCGGTCAGGCATCGAATCGACTACCGTTTCCTGTACAACCAACAGTTGGGCAATGTTTATTAGTACTGCGTTGTTAGAGAAAATTGGTGCTTAATTTGTAGGGAATTAAGTTCATTTTCGAGGATAAGCGCAATTTCATGTTTTAATGGGAAAATTATAATTGACAGTTCTACCTATTGTAGATGCCGTGGTGGTGTGGTGGAACAGCATCAGATTTTGAGAACGATGGTTGTGGGTTGGATCCGCATCCGGGGAATGATCTCGAAAGTTGGGGGGAAAGTCGGGAACGGAGTGTATTGACACTAGGTTCCCCTGTCTAGCGCAGGCTATGCAAGAAAAATACTGCTTTTTTCACTGTATTTATAGTATATATTTAACTTTTCATAATTGAAAAGATTTGTATGAAATTTTGTTATATCTTAAAAATGTTATCTGTCAAAGATTAAAATTCAAATCGAAGTAAAAGCTTAACGAAATATTACTACAGGCTCTTAGTGTCTACAAACTATTAAAAAGATATTTTAATTATAAAAATCTTTCGATCCACTCGGAGACATTAATTATTTTTATTCCCGTTCTAGCCATATTAATCGCGGCGTTAAATTCCACCAAGGAAGAAAGAATTCCGTAAGAAATACCATTACTTTAGGTGGAAATCGGGCAACAGGTAGTACCATGTACCTAAACGACTAATAGGTTCCATCTGCCTAATCTTCTAAATATAGGATAAAGAATGAACCTAAAAAGAAATTAACCACAGAAATATTAAAAACTCCTTTTCAAACCCTAAAATATAAAAACCAAAAAAACATACAAAAATATACTTACTTAATAAAAATTCCAACAGCATCTAACGTAATCACGAAGCAACCCCTTGTACAAACGTGGAGTACATCTCTTAAGCGGATACAGTTTAAAATGTCCCCTCAGATAATAAAAACTACGTAGAACGCTGTAGACAATAAGATAATAAGACATAACCCTCTTTTCTGTTCTGAATAAAAGTTGGCAAGAGAGAAACTGTATGGCTTATAACGGGTTCCGTACAGTTTTTTTGAAAAAATATAGATGTTAATAAATAAAATATACCTATTTGTTTTTTTTAATTCAAATTGTATCCCGCACATAGCAGGGAGGTAGAAGAAACCTGGGAACTTAACTTTTTTGCCAAATTCTTGAGGCATTGCGTGTTGAGTGGCGGAACGTTACCAGACCCTTTGTGTCGTTACCAGAGTGAAAGAAATGAAAATTTAATTTTCCAGATGAAATGCTAATAGATACCTAAACCAGACAAGTAATAACTAAAAGTAGGCAATGTTAAAGTAAAAAATTAAGCCAGTCGTGACGCAGGGGCCCTAGTTTGTGACTGTAGATGCGACTGGTTGTGGATTTGATCCCTACTCGAGAAAATCGAAATATTTATTTAAATTCATATTTCCGTTTCTTTTTAGCTTTTTATTCATTCTACATTCGTGATTTATCAGCGTGTAGCTAAAAATAATGAAGAAATAAATAAACTCCTTTAAAAATACCCGTTTTAATCACTTCCAACGGAACCACAAAAGACAAGAAGGTAAGAATTGTATAGAACGGTGCTGAATTTAAACAGGACCGTCGCAAATGGTGTGCATCCAAACTCACAGGTTTATACAGTGTACACTATATACTCACGAGTACAGTCGTCGTTACGTGTTATTGCCTTTTTATATTATAGAAAATTGGGTACTTCTTGACACTAGCGTGGCGTAATTAGATGAAAGGCAGTTGTAGGTTCGATTCCTGACCGGGAATTATTTATATTTAAAATATTTTTGGTGCTAAAGTATCGATGTCGTTAATTAGTGGTATATGTCTTTGTCATTTATGGTAAATAAGATGACAATTGATCGAGGACGGACGACAGACGACGGGCAACGAATTAGGTATATATTTTTATATTGTATCCATATAAAAATATATTTTGTGTGTTTGTTTCGTAATAATAAAAATATAAGGCAATAAGAAAATGTTAAATCAAGAATATAATAAAGAAGTATAAGAAATATATAATTTTTCTTGACAAGGTAACAAAACATATAGTCTCAAAAGTAAATCTCTCTCTCTCTCTCTCTTGTAAATCTAAAAAAACTCCTAATATATTCTTAAAAACATACAACATCGAATAAAAATAGACCTTGCAAGCTCAAAAACACGTAATTTTAAACCCCTCAACTACAAGCCAAATGATAGCCAATAAAAATAATAATAAAAGTAATCCTTTATCCTAACTGCGAGTCGAACTTACACTCCCCAGGCACCTGTACGAGTGCGACGTATTTATTACTATCGTTTAAAATCTGCTTCAATAAGCACGGATTTATCGACGTTTTTCTTGTTTTTGTCTTACAATTTTTATAGTAAAATAGCTTTTGCCTGTATCTTTTTTCTAGAACTAATCTAATAATGACAGATATATTTTTATAGTTTAGATATGAGTTGATATAAGGCTAAGGCTATAAGGTTAAAATGTTTATATAGGTACCTACTTTTATTACCAAAGAGGAATATTTTTTTTATTAAAATAAAAAAAGTATACTCTCCCGATGATAGGATAAGAGTCCAGGCTATTGGAAACTTGACCTCTAGTGAGAAGAACCTCCTCAAAAGTAACACTGTCTTCTGCATCAGCTTCTAAAATCTAAGCTTTACAGATTTTAGAAGGTTACGCCTTAAAATGTTGTTCGAGGCTTTTCGCTATTAAACCGTCAACGGAAACCACTATCGACACAATGATAGTCGCATTGACATTTGATTGTCAGATAAAATTAGTTATAAATTACAGATATTGCAAAAGCCACGGAAACTGAACCCGCTACAATAAAACGTTATATTCAAATATTAAGAAATATGTAAAATAAAAAGAAAAACAAAAAGAAAACTCACGAAACACGAACAACCGTTCTATAATCTTCCACTCCAATTTCGCGAGTTGATAAATAGAAGTCAATAAATCTTCTAAAAAAAATTTTCTTTATCCCGCCAATAAAGCGTTTAGCATTTTTACGAAGCTGTCGTTTGTAAATTTAAACAAATGCAAGAGGGGGGGAGTATCTTTGTAACACCGAATAAATAAATGTGGGTAGTTTATAATTTGTCATTTTTCATGGTATTACGAGACTGGTACAATCGTAGAACGCGATTTGTGTGTATATTCCGTTTTTTTTTTTTAAGTTCACGCTGTATCCCGCATATAGGGTAGGCAAATTAAACCTAGTGTTAAGACACTGTGTTTTTCACTTTATCTTTCAACGCCGCAGTGTTTTTTAAAATCTATTATACGCATAAGGTATTCGTCTATTTGGTATCTAATCCTATGTACCTATGTCAATTTAGTTTAATTGTTAATGATTATTGTATAAGTAAAAAATATTAATATTATTTTTGATTGATTGTGAAAGCAAAAAAACTCTCCATAAGATCCACCTATATATAAATATTTAGCTTTTTACATCTATTTTTATACTGTACGTTGAAATTAATGACTAATTCCTCCACTTGAAATCCTGTTATCAGACTGGGAAAACAGCTTAGAAAATTGTCAAAAAATAGAAGAAAACAGAAATTATGTTTATATATAAGAAATAACTTAGGTATATATAATTTTAAAACAAAATCTTCAACAAAATCCATCTCAAAGCAACATTCACCTCATCTACTCTCACCACGTCTCTCGCGATGGAGTTTCAAAGACAATTTATATGCAAATTCAGTCAGTACCTGAGCTGTAACGTATCTATGTTTAGTTATTTTATGCTTAAATTATTATATTTATTTTAAATATAAGTCTTTATTCGAATTAATAAAAATAGTTTTTTTTTCACTTTAAGCTATATTCCCGCACACAACAGGGTAGGCAGAGGGAACGTAGACCTTTAAATAATCTACTCCTCACTTTCCGCCTAATTCCAGGAGTGTTAAGTGTTGAGTGGTGGAACTTAACGCCGCGCTTTTGATTTGACACCAGAGCGAAGATATAAGGAAATCTCGAAAGAAGGGGGGAACCTAGCGTCCCAACACTGGGTTCCCTTTGCATATCCTGCTATATGTAGAATATAGCGTGAAACTAAAAAAAAACTAAGCATAGTACGTATATTAAGTAGTCGATTTGTCCCCCATATTAACCCTGTCGATATCGAGGGGTGGGATTGATTAATAGGAATCACAAATCAGATTCTGATACCGAGTAAACATTGAATAATTGTAGTTTGACGTATTTATATTGGCAATAATTTGTATTGTGTATTTTTATTGTCTTTTTTTGTATAACTGTTGTAAGAGACAAGAGACTTGTTGAATTTATTTATTAATTATATATTGTAGGTACATTTAAACAAAAATATAGATAAAAGGCGGGTTTAAAGCTTAAAATCATTTTTTACCAAAAGTTGAAACATAGCGGGACTTGAACCGATGTCCCTTGGAAACCGCCATACGCTCTAGCTAATTAAGCCATATGTTCTTATCGAGCTACGTCGAATTTTTAAATGATTGTTAAAGCTTATATTTCTTGTTAGTATCTTTGTAGGGAGATAATTTTAATAAATAAAAAATATTATTAATAAAAAAAAAATGCTGTATCCCGAATACCTACTACAGATTAGGCAGAGGAAATCTAGTGCTACGACACTCCTTTACCCACTTTCCACCGAATTTTTCGACGCATTGCGTGTTAATCCGCGTAACTCAACGCCGGGTGTTTGCCTTAAGTCTGCTTCTAATAATTAATTCATTCGAGTGGGGATCGAACCCAGAACTGTCGCGTTATGTCACACCCTTGTGCTCCTGCGCGCCGACGGCCTCGTTTTATTATATTAATATAAATAAATTGCTATAGATAAAATATTTAGGAGAAAACAGAGAGCTAGAATTAAATTCAAATAAGACGAACACTAATAACATTATCAGTGAATACTTTTATTTTCTTAAAGAGATACCTAATTTCTTTTATTGTTGGACTTGATTTCAAGGTCCGTTACGTTTTAACCCTTCCGTGGCTAATGGGTATAAGAATTAAAACTGTTTTAACATTTTATTATTATTGGTTGACTGTTAATGGACCGTGGTATTTACGTGGTAACTTAGGTGAAATTATATAAGGAGTTATTGGTATCTCTAGCATTTGTTTTCACGCTGTATCCCGTACATAGCAGGGTGGCTAGAGGGAACCTAGTGTTAAGTCACTCCGTTCCTCACTTTCTGTCGCTTGAGTATTTGTGTGTTTCGTGGTGGAATTCAACGTGAAGCTAATAATATGTTCTTTATATACTACTATTTTGATTTTCTTGAGAATATCTTAACACTAGGTTCCCAGGATCCTTTTTGCCTACCTTGCTATGTGCTGGATATAGCGTGAAGGTGAGAGAGCGAGAGAGGTTCATTTTTCTGATGATGGGTTAGGACAGCGCCATATAACAGCCTGCACCATAAAATTAATGGTTATGGTTGCGTGGAACATGCAGCGAAAAGCAAATTTAATTAAAAGAAATAAAAAAAGTTTACTTAACCAGTTCTCTTGTGCGTAGTATCTGAAACAAATTATTTATATATTAATTGTTGTCTTTTATAAAATATACTAAAAATATTCTATATAAATAATAGTAAAAGTCGTTGACGACGTCATAGCTCAGTAGAACAGCCTCTGACTATAAACGCGACTCTTGTGGATTTGATTTCCACTCCATGGAATGGATTAAACTCATTTGCGCGCTCTGGTACAAGACATATTAGTAAATAAATAACTGATATATTAAATTCTTAAATCATTATAAAAATAAATAATTACAAGACATGATATTAAGACTAAATTTAATTTGTAAAAAAATAATCATTCAACTAAATTTAACGGAAAACAAAGACGGGAGCGCCATCTATTAACTGTAAGACAGACTAACGATACTTATTTTTAATTCCTCTCTTTGACACTAGATGGCGATAGTGTAAGCATAACTATAGTTGTGCGAAGGCCGCCTGTTTTACAATTATATCACAATTTATATAAAATAGCACGTCTTTAGCACGTCTTTCTTATAAACTTCTCCGTCTTATTTCTTTATACTTTACACAGCTTATTATTTAAATTAAGGAAATGACACAGATCATCAATGGGACGGAGTATCTTAACACTAGGTTCCCAGATTCCCTACAATGGCTACGCTGTTATGTGTGAGAAAAAGCTGAAGCAAAAAAAAAGCATCAGGATGATTGTGGGTTGTTGTTAAGGACCACCACCCGACACACACTGTTTTATTAAAACGTGAAGTAAGAGACAAATTTACGCATATAAACGAAGCTCATATCATGAAAACAAAGGCGCATGCACGAATACCTACCTATGTTCAAATAGATGGGTAAGAAATCATAAATCATATGACTATAAAGACTGATACACATTGTAAAGTATATTTAAATAGAAGAGGAACGGAGTGTCTTAACACAAGATTCCAAGGTTCCATCTGCCTACTCTACTATATGCGGGATATAACCTGAAGTTAGGAGGAACCTAGTGCTAAACCACTGTGCCACTGTCCCCATTTTGTCAAACTCTCGAAGCATTTTGTGTTGAGTAGCGGAAGTCCTTCATCTTACAACGCCCTTTGTCAAATTACCAGAGCGACAAAATTCAAATATTAAATAATTCATTTTCCTAGTGGGTATCGAACCCATAACCGTGTTATTTACAGTCACACAATGCACCACCATGGTCTAAGAAATCACAAAAACGGGTCTTCAAAAAATGTTATAGCATACGCCTATAGTGTATAACAGGCCTTATAACATTAGAAACGTAATTATTCCGTATGACTCATGACCTCGCATTCTAATCTAACTGCGAAATATTATGGTGAATGTTTCCATATGGGAAATCTATGGGAAGCGTGGCTTTGAGTTATGGCAGATACTTTCTACTAAATTATAATTCGTCATGGTGTAATTAAGACTGTGGATTCGATTCTGGCTTAGAGAAATATTTATAAATTGACAGTTTCTTGATTTACTTGACTTACAACTCGCTATATAAATGTATTAAAATTAAAAAAGTAACGTCAGTAGATTTTTTAAAAATTCTTTGCCCTATACTGTAATGTAGGGTAAGGAGATAATACTGTCAAAACAGTACTTTCTCCACTTTACGCCCAAAGTCGAGACGTTGCGTGTTGCGAGATTTAGGACGACTTTAAAAAAAAATATCGATTTAATAAAATTAAACACACCAGAAGCTACCAGACCACGGTACTTTGGATTGGACTTATAAGAAATCACAGATTGGAGTGTCCAACTCTCCATTAAAATTAAAAATTAATAATTAATTTTTCTCTCGCTCTGGATAGCGAAAAGAAAAGAAAGTACAAAAAAGATACAAATCTATTATAAAATCTACATCGCCATCATCTTTAAACAAGAGAGAAGAAAATAAATCCTATTATAACAACATTACAAAATAATAAAGCCCACACCTTAATCTTATTACATTATAATAACTCGGAATAACTTACAGATGTTTTGCCAATCAAATTTTGCATACCCCAATTTTTCGTCGATGGAAATTGCGATGAAAATTTACATTGCCACCGGCGCCATCTATGAGCGAGTAGCTTAACTAACTTCTAATTTACCGATATCTTTCCTAACCAAAAAAAACTTTATATCTTTACCAAGATTAAATAAGGTTCAATTTTGAACGGCATACTGTTTATTAGTTTTATATATAACTTTGTAAATATTGAGAGAATAAGATTAGGGTTCCGCACGATAACGCCCTTTGGAAAAACAGTATGAATAATAATGTGATTTGCATAATATCGAGAGCGGATCTAACAAGGATATTTACTTTGATACGGGTGTAGTTGATTTATGGGCTGGTATCGATTCGGAACATGCAATATCTGTGAATGAGGGATTGTATTTTCCCATATAATAATATTAAGAATTTCTTTCATGCCAGAGTGAATACAAAAAAATATTTTTTGTTGATAAGGGAAATAAGCAAATTAACTCAAGTTTTTTTTTCCGCTTCACGCTGTAACCCACATACATATAGCTGGGTAGGCGGAGATAATCTAGAGTTCAGACACTGTTCTCTATTCTGGTCAGCGTTTAACACTTTTTCTTATCGGACCAGGGAAATTAAAATAATTCGTTCCTTCAAAGAAGTTTCATTTATACAACCTATATTTCTTGAATTAATGTATCTTTTTTTTATTTTAATTTTTAAATTTATATAAACAATCAAACATCCCATGAAATATCATTGGATCTTGCCGACGTCGAGCCTCGTGGCGCAGTGACATGACTTACTAGGAATGAATTAATATTTACAAAAATTTTCATTTCTTCGCTCTGGCAACAAGGCAAAAGCCCAGCGTTAAGTTCCGCCACTCAACACGCAACGTCTCGAAAAACTCGGCGGAAAGCAGAGAGCCTATGCAGAATTTCAATAAAATTAGCATTTAGTTAAGATTGCACGTTTGGTTATAAAATTGTCTTAAAATATGATTTTTCTTTTATCTCCACCCTTAACCTAGAGCTAAGCCACTCCGTTTACCACTTTCCATCCGAATTCAAGACAATGCAATGAGTGAACTAACTCATTGCCGCCTTTATCTTATAACAGCCTATTTTAAGATATTCTTACTTTTTCTATACAATTCTCTTATTAACCTTTCAATATAAGTTTTCCGCATTCCTAATAAATGTAGGGTCAGCGATCGTAAACGTAAAGTTGGTATCATTGAATTATGTAAAGGTGTTTCATACGGTCGTGCTACATATTCATAGATATTCACGAAACATCTTTATCTGAGTTCTTTGATTGCTTATATAAATTTGTTCAATAATTAAAATTAATATTTGTTTTTCAGCTTTCTATATATATAGCTTCTTCTATATTTCACGTGTAGCAGGGTAGGCAGAGTATGTCCCATTTCCCCCATTTTCAAGATATTGTCAGCTAAGGGGTGAAACTTAAAATCGAGCTTTGACTTGTTACTAGAGCGAGGAAATGCAAATAATTCAAAATTCCCACAAGTAGGAATCGAACTCACAACTGTCACGTTCACAGTCAGCAACTATGCCGCTACAGTACAACCGTTTCTAATATTAAAAAATAAAAAAAAACAGCTTCACGCTATATCCCGCAGAGGGAACCTAGTGTTAAGACAGTACGTTCCCCACTTTCTGTCGAATTTTGAAGGCATTGCGTGTTGAGTGGCAGAACTCAACACCAAAGCAACACCAAAGCAAAGAAGAAATGGAATTATAAACGTAAATAAATATTTCACTTCCTCGAGTGGTTATCGAACTCACAACCGTCGCGTTACAATCACACTTTTGTGCCGCTACGACGGCCTATCTAATATTATTATTCAGAATTTTAAAAACGATTCAAAATTATTCCTTTCCTCCAACAAGAGAAATAAAAATTGATTTAGTGTTAAAAGAGGAATGACAGACAAGACAAGGTGACAAAATGTTTAATATGTTAACTTTAAATGTATTATAATATATGTATCTCTACGATCAGATGTGAAGGCGCCCGTACTGATTTTCATTAACGAGTTTTCGCGTAACAAAAACATTGGAGACCAATATTCATGAAATGCTAAACAAAGATAATTAAAACTCGAAGCGAACGTTTTATTCTTATACTTTATTTTATCTTTTTCATGTTTTTTGTGTCAATATGTAAACTTATTTAATATTTATTTTATATTTTAACATTGGTTATAAAGGAAATGTAGTGATTCATCACTCTCTGATTTTCTAAATGTCGCTCTTTCATTTATTTATACTTTTAAAGAAATTACTCCAAAAATCTTAATATATTTGGGTAATCTATGTCTATATGTTTTCAAAAAAATTATATTTGTAAATTGTCTATCCGCATTATCGACATATTTCACTGTTTTTTTTGTCTTACTCTATAGAATGAGAGAAAAAGTCTCTATTTCTGTAAGTGGTTACCTACAGAAATAACAATGTAACTCATTAGCATAATACATATAAATTTTCAGTTTACATTCATATTTGGTGCTAAATATTTTTAGCAGTGTGGAACTCCGGCACTCACCATGCAATGTTTCAAAAAACATATTTTATTAAGACAGCACAACTCCCTAAGACGAGACGACGAAGACGAGGAACTTAACAAAGAAAAAATATATAAATACGCTATTCCTATTTCCTAGTAAAAATAACATAGTTAAACCAATTTTTCTAACACATATTGCCTTTATATAGTCTGATGACGGAATCCTAGAAGTGAAATGTTAGCCCAGCAGGAGTTGTCAATCAACTCGCCGTCGTTATTTATATTAAAATTCTCCTTTTTTATGCGCACGCGCATAACTCGAGCCGGGAGCGATAACGAGCTGTTATAGAATAAAAGTATTGTAAACTGAATTAATTTAAGGTGGACTTTTTTAAAATAATATTTGTTAAATGAATTATTTAATAATACAAGAAATTATTTATAAAATAATAAGTTATCGTTCTGGCCTTTCCATCCAATTAGGGAAATTGGTTTTTGGATGGTGAAATATTTGGTAGTTGATAAGGTCCAAATTGTTTATGAAATATTAAATAAAATAACAATAATTTTCGGTTCGGTTTACTTTATATGGCGTAGGACTTTAGCTTTGTACAAATATGTATGTGTACAAGTTTTTTTTTAATTTTTTAGTATAATTTTTTTTCAATAAAATGTCTGGGGTGGGCACAAGCCTGTTCTGGAGTACGGACCATCAGAACCCATCTATTCCGACGACCATCCTTTTGCCCACCTGGTATCACACATAAACTACCATACATTTTCCCTATCAACATACAACTAATAAATTTAAAACAACCACATCTAGGAAACACTCCACCAGAATCCTAGGCCTAGCTACTAAATTATTCTATTACGAAAACAAAAGGTCAATCGGCATAATACAGTACCATCGGCCACCATCCAAAAGTCCTTATTGTCGAGGAATTCCATTTAACAGCCCGCTAGGATCAAACAAACGTTTATCGATGCTGCCCCGCATTTTATGAGACATAACCGTCCACTACGGCTATCTGATGCATTTTTAGATTCGGCTTTTGGGTTAAGACAATCGGTTGTGTTTGTGGTCTTTTTTATAATAGGTGACGATTTTTCTAAATTATTAATCTTTTTTCTGTATCCCGCATGTAGCAGGGTAGACTGAGGCAGAGAGAACCTAGTGTTAAGACACTCCATTCGGATCTAATTAAAAATATTAATAAGATAAATAAAAAAAAAACATTTCTTCAAGTGGAAATCGATCCCACTACATTCACATTACACACTTGTTCCCCTGCGCCACGATAGCCTGACGATAAAATTAAATTAAATTAAAATAAATAAAAATTTAATTAAATTAGGAATTAGGGCATGAGCTTATTAGCTATTGCTCTTAAGATGTAAGTTTTTAAGTATACTAATAATATAAAGCTGAAGAGTTTGTTTGCTTGAATTCATATACAAATATATTTTCATTATTTTTGTATTGGTTAGTCCATTTACCTGGGAAGGCTGGCTATAAGTTCGTAATTGTTCCTATATGTACATAAAAATATATAACATATTAACATTTTCAAAATAAAATGGATATTTTATATATTATAGATATTTCTAGATTAAATAATTTAAATATAATAAAAGTTCATACAAACGCATATCTCTTATAACTTGTTGACTACCGAAAACCAATCTACCCTGTATAATACAGTAGCTGTAGCGGTATTAGGATAAATGCTCCAATGTTAGCGTTGGTCCCGTAAGGCCTGGAGGATGCTTTGCGGATACTAACATTGCCATATAAACTTTGTATTATCAAGATAAGTTTGACTTCTTTTAAATTACTGATAAATAAATGAATAAATGAAATAAATTAGCTTCACGCTGTATTCTGCACACAGCATGGTAGGCAGAGGGAACCTTATGTTAAGACGATTCGTTCCCTAATCCTGGAGGCATTGCGTGTTGAGTGGCGGAACTCAACGCCGTTTCTTGCCTTGATCAGAGCGAAGACAAGAAAACATTAAATAGTTCAGTTCCTCATGTGGGGATCGAACACGCAACCCGTTATGTTTACAATTACACAATTGTGCCTTTGCATCACGACTGGTCTCGATTTATCAATTGGTCACCGAGGACGCAAAAGACCGTGCAAAGTGGAGTAGGTTGAGTAGGAAGACAGACCCTGGCAATAACCGGGATCAATGCCAGGAAGAAGAAGAATGGAAAAAATATATTAATGTTTATGTGACAGTCAAAGATGTTAGAGGCACTTCTATATTATATTCATATTAGTTAATCTAGACGAAGTGCATTTGCTCATTGCTAAGACCATCGAGGCGCAGTGAATGGATTCGATCCCCTCTTAAGGAAATAAAAACTATGTTCATTCCGTCGTTCTGGTCAGGCAAAGTACAGCGTTGAATCCACTAGTGTAGTGTCTTGACACTACGTTTTCTCTGCCTACATACACTACTATGCGAGAAAAAGCGTGAAACTGAATAAGTTGTACTCTCTTATACTTTACATATTTTCTGTATAAATTTCACCATATTTTAAATATATTTGAGTAGCCGCACACAGAATGAAACGATAAATCGACATCAGAGGAGGGCGCTCGTAAAAGTGACCCCGGCCATTCCGAGGGTCAAGATGTTGGAGTGTCCTATGAACAGGAAAGGAGATAGAAGTGTTACTTACAATAACAAGTTACTTTCTTTCGAGTATACAAAAATATATTGCTTAAACGAATGGTTGCAGTATAAAAGAGATATAAAATACAGGTTTTGTGTAAAAAAAAGTAATAAATAGCAGAATCATTTTGAAATTTGAATTTTGAGATTGAGATACTAGCACTGATCAATTTACGTTTATTAAAAAAACTTTGAAACAATCTAGCACCGATTAATTTGCGTTTTTTTTTAAAATCACAAACCCCCTAAGGTATACAACGTAAATAAAAAAAATGCTTTCCAAATCTAGCGGAAAGTGGAGAGCGGAGTGTCTTAACGCTAGTCCTCCCTCTGCCTACTCTGCCACAAGGGGAATACAGCGTGAAGATAGCCATCATGGCACATGCCACTTGTGTCACACCAAACTTATATTCTATGACACAATGCAGTACTAGTATTCAATAATTTATACAATTGATAAATAATAAATAGGGCATGACCGCCGCATTTTATTTTTATTTTCTCCGTCTAGGCGCTACGGTTCGCCATTTGCGGTATGGAAGTACCGCGTTTGAAATATTCATGCGAGCTTTTGAATTATATTACTTATTCGTTATTTACCACCATATGTTGTTTAAAATTAAATAAAAAAAAATACAGTCGAATTGATTTCCTCCTCCTCCTCCCTTTCTTACAGAACCTCAGACCTCCAGAACCAGACCTCCTTTTCTTACAAAAGTCGGTTAATAATATTTTCACAATTGTATTTTTTCTTTTTCTCTATTAAAGAGGCTGGTATTTTTTGTTAGTTTCTACATGTGCCCTATATATAACAGGATGGGTAAAGGCGTTCTCCATTTTGGACACTTCCTGTATCCAGCATTAGCAGGGTAGCCAGAGGGAAACTAAGAAACTAGTGTTAAGATACTCCGTTCCCAATAAGACACTTCCATTTCCCATTTTCCGCTGAATTCTGGAGGCTATATGTTGAGGAGCGGACTCAACGCCGCGCTTTGTCTCGACTTTAGAAGACATTACGAAGAAATAAAAAATATTAAATATTTAATTTCCTCAAGTGGCAATCGAACCCACAACCTGCCACGTTTATAGTCACACGCTTGTACCCCTGCATCATAACTGCTCTCGATCAAAAATGAAAAAAAAAACTTTCTTTATATTCTTTTATTATTATGCATTTTAATAAAGCTTTTCTTTATTTTCCATACGACTGCATATTTCACAAAATAATATGTTTTGCGATTTAGAGCATTCCTTATTTTTAATATAGAAATTGTCAAACGAAATTCAACATAAAATCTATTATACTAAAATTCATTTTTAATTGCCATCCCTGCCCTGGATATAGAAACACAATGGCGATAGGATCATTCATTGATCTCGTCAATTCGAGATATACTCAAAAAAAAAGCCATTTTATCTCATAAGGTCTTTTATAATAGACAGATTGCATTGTTACCGATGTTCCTTATTGAATGAACTCTTATCAGAAAATACCTTTTCCCTAAAAGGCGCGAGGTTCCTTTACGGTGAAAAAATCTTTGTCATTGTCTGTCAGGGTGTTCTTGGATATGTGTAATAAAATGGGCGTTTAATTTGGGATATTGGATTTTTTATGTTAAGCTTAGAAAATCAATATGTTTGGAGCTTTTATATTATTCTTTTAAATGAATCAACTTTACGTTGTATCCCGCACATGGTGGGGAAGCAGAGGAAAGTCAGGGTAATCTGCTGAATTTAGTGACGGAATTAAACGCCGGGCTTTTGCCTTTGGTACCAGAGCGAATTTTTTTTTATTAAATAAATTATAAATCACTCATTATAATTTTAAATGAATGTAATCAACATTTGATTTATTGAAGTTAAGTTGGAAATGATAATGATACATAGTCCTTTCTTTTCAGCTTCACGCTGTTTCCCGCACATGGCAGGGTAGACACCCTCTCTCACACGTAGCCTTAAGACTCCTTCATCAAGACACTTCCGTTTTTTATTTTCATCCGAATTCTTGAAGCATTGAGTATTGAATGGCGGAGCGAGGTGAGCTCATTACCAGAGCGAGGAGATGAAAATATTGCCCCAAATGGGAATCGAACGTCTTACGTCCCCTAACTTTATAATTCGTGTGTAAAAGTAGTAATTTCAAGTTGAAGTAGAGGCAAAAATCCCTACTGGGTCATCTCACGAAGTTTACGAGCTAATAACGACTGTTCCGTAATGACTCCTTAAGACTTGCTAACTTCCTACTTAGTGGGCGCTAATGTGTTTAAAATTTTCTTAGTAGTTTGAATATTACTATATATTATAGTACAGGCGAAGCCTCTTACTATATGCGAGACGGTTGTGAGTTTATTTCTTACTCAAGAAAATAAAAAAAATAAATTTAAGACAACGCACCAAAAACACCTGCCGCCCTCAAGAGTTGGGCGGAAAGCGAGAAACAGACTGCCTTAACACTAGGTTCGTTCTGCCTACCCCTACTATATGCAGTATTAAGGGAATCGTTATTATTTGTTATTCTATCTAAATTAGTAAACGTCCTAGTAGTAGGTAAAAGTGAATGAAGAATGGCTGGTCGGTAGAAGTGAATGAAGAATCTAATGATAAAGTTATTAAGCAGAGGAATTAATAATCTAATGTTTATCATATATACAAATTCTTATATTTTTTATATTTGTTCAGCTTCACGCTGTATCCCGCACACAGCAGAGTAGGCAGATGGAACCTAGTGCTACGACACTCCGTTCCCCATTTTCTGCCGAATTCCGGAGGCGTTGTGTGTTGAGTGGCAGAACTCAACGCCGCGCTTTGCTTCGACACCAGAGCGAAGAAATGGAAAAATAAACGTAAATAAATATTTCATTCCTCGAGTGGGGATCGAACTCACAACCGATGAGCATCAAATACACAATTAAAGACGTATACACGTTGCTGACGCAGAATAGAAAGGAGAATGGTCGTAAAAGACATTGGATTTTTTCACGACCCCCGAGCGGGGTTTAATTATTGTTTTATTACGTGTTAGGGGTCTCGAGTTCCGCAGTTAATGTCGATGGCATTCGGCCACCGTTCTATAGAGTGCGAAATGAATGTCTGGCTTTTCAGTATTAGGGAGATAAGATGAACTTTTTAATGTTTAAGGTTTTTCATAGGTGATGAACAGATTATCATGCAGTGCAATTTCTAAACTAGACTTCATTTTTTTCTTTCTCCCTCTCCCTAATCTGCTATGTGCAAGTTACAGCGTGTAACTAGAAAAAAAACATATACACTACTAGGTTCGTTAAAATTCGATATATCCTCCCAAGACAAAATACAAATTAAAATTAATATTAAATATTATATATTTGAACGATTAATTTTTCATAATATTCTTCTTATAAAAAAAATAAAAAGCTTCACTCTATACGCCGCCTATAGCAATGGGCACAGGGAACCTAGGACTGGGTAATCCGTTCCCTAAGGATCGCCCATTTTTCGAGACATAGGGCGATGCCGCGCTCTGTCTTTATACCAGAACGAGGAATAAAGATAGTTAACTTCTCTGATAGGAATCGAACTCATAACCATGACGTCCACAGTCAGACCCCCCTCCCCTCCTTTTTACCCCTTGCGCCACTCCTTTTTATCAGTTTTACCTCGAATTTATTACAACTTATTTGTTTCACTTCAATAACATTTGTTTTGATAAATAAATAAATTCCATACGTAGAATATAAGCAAATAAATTATTTAATGCTAATTTCATCAATTCGGGTGAAGACATCAAACTTCAATAATCAAAGTGGGGTCCCGAGCGACTCGAGAGGGAATCTTCGAGAGAATTTATAATATATTTGTTATTATCGTCTATACTAGACAAGATGTTATTAAGAAGTTGGGCTGGTGATATTTCCATATAAAAATATTTAAAACATTTGTAAAAACGTTTTAAGTTCATGCAGAAGATGTAAGAAATAAGAGGCCGCGCAGTTGTAAGTTCGATTCCCACTCGAAGTAATGAAATATTTTTTAAGACAAGGCTAAGCACGGCGTTGAGTTCCGCCACTTTACACTACAAATTTGCAGAAAAGTAAGGAGGGGATGTGTCCTAATAGAAGCTAAGTGTATTAAACCCTAGGTTCCCAAGTTCCCACTGGGTACCCTTCTACGTAAGGTATAGAGCGTGAAGCTTAAAGAAAAATCTTTAATATTTCTTTCAATTTCAATCAATATCCATTTGCCTAAACTCCAATTTTCGTAAAGCACTTGATCTAAACCTGATATATGAACAACCCTTCTTTAATCCGGCAAGCATTTGACGCGTACAATCCAAGTCGAGGATTTACTTAACATATGTAGTGGGGTTCGCTGTAAATAATAACTCTTGCCCCGACTTCCAGATAAATCGACATATGCTAATATTGTAAAATTATTTATTGGGGGGGTAAACCTTGCGCGAAATTCAGTGTAGAGGATACGGGAGCTCTAAAATTGTTTAAAAAGATTTTTGTTTATTTGGAAATTAACTTTTCAAAATTAATTTTGAGGTATCAATACATTCATAGGCTTGTCAATTAGTTTAATTAAACTATGATATTTTAACTCAAACTGTTTTTAACGTGTATTATCCTTTGTAACCGTGTTAATAGAGTTATTCTTTTTTACTCCTAATTAGAAGTTGAATCGAGCTTAATATTGAATTAATAAACATTGATTTAATTGGAAATAACGAAAAAAGTTGCCACCGTCTTCACAGCACTTCCTGTCTTAGAAGTAGATATCATCGCTGATATCTGGACTCATGATAAGTACTAATGTGCATGCTTAAAGATCTTTTTTTTCGTGAGAAAAAACGGAGAATAATCTTTTAGGAAAATAATCTTGTTTCTGAGATTTTCTTTGAATGTTATTATTTAGAAGAAAAAAAAATATATTTTAAATTTTAGAGAAGTAGCGACTTATTATCAAACTTTTTATCACATGGACCTTCTCTCCGTTATCAACTTATTTATTAAAACGTTCTTAAGAATGGGCAGACCTTTACTTAGTATAAATATTTAAATTTTATAACATTTTCAATTTCCTATTACATATAATATGTATAAAAATGAAAAAAAAAAATATATTCCATATATTATTCATAACAATTAAAAAATAATAGATCATCCACTCCCATCTTAAGGTGGGGCTACACCAAGACAAAGCGTCGCCTATTACCGTTGACGTGAAACAAGACAAGTAACTTATTACCGCCTCTCGCGCCTCTCATGACTGACTGATGGAGTTAATTAAAATCAAACATTTAAAACATCCCCTTTATTTAAGGGTCCTTCAGTTTTATTCTCGATGACAGACTCGAGTGTAATGGTTTAGATAAATTAGCTATAATAAACGATAAGCGAGAGCAATTTTGTATGATGATATAAATAAATATTTTTTGTTTATTATGTTAATTTTATGCTTCCATAAAGTAATTAGAAGCTTATGTATTCTATCATTGATTGTTTTTATGCTTACTATTTGTATTTAGCTTCACAATTTTTAAATATTGTATTAAGTTTTTTTTATTACCTAAATTATATATTTTTTAAGAATATGTCAAGTGTAATATTTTTTTTTGTTTTTTAGTCAGGGGGAACCTGAGAACCTAGTGTTCAGACACTTTGCTCCCATTAAGACACTTCTGTTCCCACTTTCACTCGAATTCTGAAGGCATTGCGTATTTAGTTGCAGAACTGAATACTGCGCTTATCCCTTTCACTTTCACGTTTACAGTAACACGCTTGTTAATGTTCTCCTGCACCATAACTGGCCACAAATGTAATACATATAAGAAAGTATTCAACACATCTCAATCATATAAAAAAATGACTTTTAAAATCTAAGAATAACCACTGAGACGAACGCTGACAAGCATCACTCATTCGTTGTCACCAAATGTCACAAAAAAGAAAACGTCAGTAGCGTCGCCTATCAAAAAAAAAATCCGTCAAAGACGCCGCCTCAAGAACCCGCCTCCATTAATCAGAAGCTAGAGGGTAAAAGACACTTAATCAAAGTATCACAATATGACGAGTATAACAGGTATATGAATATTTATAAGGGAATTAGGCTCGCTCGGGGCCCGGTGTGGCCTTGCCTTAATAATTGTTTGCGGGGCTTTTTGTGTTGTCTCGTTTTGTGGTGACTATTTATATGTTTTATACTTTTATACAGCTTTACATTGTATCCCGCAGGATAGGCAGAGAATCTAGTGTTAAAACACTCCGTTCCCCACTTTCTGCTGAATTTGTTAAGGCATTGCGTTATAAGTGAAGGAACTCAACGCTGGGCTCTTGCTTTGATGCCAAAAGGAAAAAATTAAAACATTAATTAATAAGAATTCATTCATTCCCCCGAGTGAGGATCGAACCCACAACCGTCGCGTTACAGTTGCGCCTTTGTATTCCTATTATTTGACTTGTTTAAATATATGTAAATGTATATTAAAGTTAAATTTAGATCGCCTGAGTCATGATAGCGGAAGTTAAAATCTCAGCGCTAGATGTATTAAGCATGCGTACAAGTTGCGGATCTTAACGCCGCACTAGCAATAATGTGTTCAAATGAATACTTACAAATAATATTTTTTATTCTCTCTCTCTCTCTCTCTAAGCCTCAGCCACTTATTTGAAAGTTAATATTTATTGATGCTTATAATATAAGTAACCAAATTAAAAGCTAAACAAAATTAGAGAATAATTTACAAAAAAAATCATACATTGCTATACACATAAAAAACCCCCCTCAATAACAAAAAAAAAACAATTAAAACACAGAATACCTTTATTTAATTAGAAACTTAACTTATTTTGAAGACTGACCGATCAACCGCAAGCAATACAAACACGAATTAGCCGTACAAGGGTCCAAATCCCAGTTTAATAATGTGATGCTGGTCATCCGATCCTGGGATCATTCTCTAATCCCGGGACTAATAGCCGGAGGAGGAGAACTCTTCATTTGACGTCCATAAGTAACGAAAAATAACTCAAAATATACTCTAAAATGTCCGAATAAAGCTTAAATTCACTTATTTGTGAGATTTCATTTATCAAAAATTGTTTTTCCAAGAGAATTTATACTGAAAGTTAAAAGAAATAAGGTTTAAATTCACTTAAAAGAGAAAATAGTTTGTAAAATAATTTTTAGACCCCCTAGAAATGTGAAAGCATTTCTGTGTAAGATTATGGTATTGCTTTAAGATGTAGTTATGGTTGACATATTTATGATTCAAATAATGAAAAATGTGCTGAAATAAATCTAATAAATAAGTTAAAAATAACCGAATAAATACTGCAATGCTAGGTTGCCAGTAAAAAATCTTAAATAATTTTAATTATAATAAGTTTTTTATTCGCAACCAGTACATTTTTTTTTAATCAATTCTCACAAAATACTAATATCTGTACCTACTAACATTATTCGACTGTTAGTTTATTTTTGAGACTAATTGCTAAACTCATTCTGATAATGGCATAGTTAATGCAAAACGTTGTGTGAATTTTTCATTGTTTTAAATATATGTAATATTTTAATTTATGCTCTAGTAACGAGGTGAGGGAGTGTGAAGCTAAAAATCGGAAAAAGCGAAAAAATTCGGAAATATTACAAATTACGTAATTGTATAAGGGGCTCTTAAAATATTAAGGACAAGTCCTCGTGACACAGTGAGGCTAAATCTGACTAAACGCCTTATAATTATTTTAACTTTTCCGCTCCGGTCGAACAAAACGCGGTTTAAACTTCCACACACGATATCGCGAGTTCGGGATATAGCGGAGAACGAAAAGCCTTAACACTAAATTCTCTTTACCCACCCCGCTACACTCAAAAAAGCGTACACCGAAAAAAATACGTACCCAGACAAAGCCAAATCAAATTGCTAGCAAGTAATAAGAAACAAAGAAAGAATAGCCAAAAGTCTTTGATAGAACAAATAAATTACAACACCCTACTAATTGATGCTGCCAGTATTTTCTTCAGAGGAATTTATGCAAAGCACTCGGCGCGGACAAATTAAAAGTGTGAAGGAAAAAAAAAAGTATAAATTAATGCACCCAATTGGGTTCCTTTTAATTATGTAGGCGAGGGAAGTGGTTATGGATAAGACGAGTAAACTTAATGTTGTTTTAAAATAAGGAAACGGGAGACGAGGTTGCGGGTTCAATTTCCACTCAAGGAAATGAAAATATTTCCATAGCGATGCTCTGGTGTCAAAGTCAAAGTGCGGTGTTGAGCTCCGCCTATCAACAAGCTATGCCTCCAGAATTAGGCGGAAAATGAGGGACGGAGTGTCTCAACACTAGGTTTAAAAAACAAAAGGTAATTTAAAAAAATACATTTTTTAATATAATAGGAATATCCATACAAAGCCGTTAATTTAGTTAAGTCACAAGTCAGTCGAGGGTCAAACGGTATTATAATGGAGACAATAAATTCTGCTTTCTCTAATTATTAGTACTTATTGTATACTTTGAACTTTTTAATATAGTATGAAAGAAATTGCGAACGCTTTAATGATTTAGTCCAAGTTTTAATTAAAGAAATCTAGAGGGAACCTAATGTTAAGATTCTCGGTTGCTGAGTGCGGGACTCAACGCCGCGCTTATTTATGCCTTGGTGCTAAAGCGAAGACATAAAAGTATTAGTAAATAATAATTCATTTCCCCGAGTGGCTTCTCCATATTTTTTAATATTGCTTTTTTGTTTGTCCGCTATTTTTTAGCTTCTCGGTTTATCCCGCACATAGCAAGGGAGGCAGAGGGAACCTGGAAATGTAGTGTTAAGGCATTTCATTCTTATTAAGACACTACCGTATTAAATTTTCCGCCGAATTCTAGAGGTATTGCGTGTTGAGCGATAGAACTTAACGCCGCGCTTTACCTTTACCTTTTTTAAAAGAAAGAAAAAAATATTTCAGTTCCTCGAGTGGAATCGAACCCACTACCTACCGCGTTTACCGTCACACCATTGTGCTCCCGCGAGACTGGCTTCAAAATGAATAAATGACTTTGTATTAATTCAGAGATATTCTATACCTATTAATAAATAATTAATATTTTGTATTTATATAATGTAAATAATAACTAAATAGTTAAATACAGATAAACCCAATATTTAATAGTTTCCATAAAGAGGTTTACAATCTAAATAATAATATCAGATATAATTTATCGAGAACAACTTTCTTTGTACCAACGAAGCCGCCTCTAATTTGTGTATTGCATTTCTGTTTATCCGTTTACCGATCGTATATCATTAACTTTACCTTTGCTGGGTGCTGTCAAAATTTACAAAAGTCACTTTTGCATATTAACTAACTTGTATTGTGAACTAGCGACCCGCGGCTTCGCACGCTTGTATCATAGAATTATTATTTTTTTTCATATAAATCACTTTCGTGTTTTAATATTATGACTTTAAAGACAACTAAAGTTCGGGTAAATTCAATAAAATATTTATTTTGAAGCAATATTGTCACATACAATAAATTATATTAATATAACTATTTATTTATGCTAACATTAAATGCCAAGTTTGCCAAAATACTTTATTAAATATAATTATATCACAGAGTGGCATCGAACCTGCGAACAATCCACTTACAGTCAGACCCTGTCATACGTCAAACGATGACCCCATTCAACAATAGCTGTGTTGATTTAATAATAGCTTCATTTTTTTCTTAACTTCATTTTTTTCTAAATCTACCGACTTCCTCTTTCGATACATTTGGCAATCCATGTAAAGAGACAATAAATTAATATGGCAAAAGCAAGATATTGAATATTTACACATATTTAGATAAATACATCAATTAGGGCATCGTAGTGCAGTGGTACAGCGTTTGGTTGTGGATTCGATACCTACTTGAGGAATTAAATTATATCGCTCATTTAATACAAAGCACAGCGTTAGGTTCCGCCACTAAACACACGATATCTGAATAATTAATCAAGTAAGAAAAAATATAGGAAAATATAACAACAATATGTTCTTCGATGAACATACCGACCGACAGCCTCCACTCCCTATAGAAGAGAATTAGCATACGAATGTACCGACAATACTTAGTCCCTTTCTCCTCTTCGTTCATATTTCGGCTGAATAGACCACAATAACCGTGAAATAGGATTTTTGGGAACCTTTTTAAATATTTAAAGTGACGATCGCCATTGAAATGGAGACAAAACATGACAACCCCGTTTTTTTACAATATATTAAAATATGTATGCGTAATATACGTATAATTGCAATATTTCAAAGTTTTTTGATATGTGTGACCTAGCTGAGGTTTTCTAAGATTTAATGTATTAGATACTAAAGAGTTATTTAATTTAATTTTTCTATGAAATGGTGGCTATTGTGACATTATCGCTAGAAATATAGGTATTATTTTGAATTTAAAAAAAAACAGAGATATCTACGAGTACAGAACAAGAGCAAAGGCAAAGCGAGGCGTTAAGTTCCGCTCATTCAACACTCAACCCCTCCAGGATTTGATTAAGAGAAATAAAGAAACAATAAACATTCATAATATATTTTTTTATTTTGATTTTTTTTTTAATGTATATTACACAAAAACACAATAATTTTTATGACATGACGCATGTCTTTAACCTTTCATAAGTAGTCTTAGCAACGCGAACTAAGATTTTTTTGTAAATATTTTTTTTTTATGAAGCGTAGCGTTGTCTTTCAAAATCATTTGGATTGAAAACCTTGCTACAGTAAGACGCTATCCCACTGCACCACGATGGTTCATCATATACCAAGACATATCTATGTATAGTATACAGAAAAGCCCTATCCTATTCTCCAATGCCTCCAGAATTAGATGAAAAATCGAGAGTGGAGTGTCTTACCACTAGGCTTCATCTACCTACCCTGCTAAGCAGGAAGCCTGAAGCTGACCAAAAAAAATGGAAAAAATATCGTTTCTTATTTTAAATTCAACATTAAAGTAGAAATATAATATTCTCTCCAAGCTTTATACCCGAACGATTATATCCGTAGCTCATTTGGCAGGCAGGCAGGTTCCGGCCAGGTGATTTTTCATGGAAACTGCCATAAAATGGGGAAAACTTTACGTTGCTTGTACGCCGGTCACGTGCTCGCGGGGAGGAAGAGGGAAGGCTTCCAGCCTTAATATTATAGGTGGCTAAAGCTGAGTTTGATGTATTGAAGATATTTGAGTGAGTCATCAAACTAGTTTAGTTTGTTAAAGAAATTTAAAAAAATCTTCTACTTATTACTTTTTAGTTACATTTACAAAGTATATAGCGATTTATAATAAGATAAGACAATTTTTTTCTGGACAACTAAGTACAACTTATGTTTGAGTGTTTAAGAAGTGTTGTGTCACTAAATTTAAGTTCTCTCCGCTTTCTTGAATAGCTTTTAGTACAAATTATACTCTACTACCTACAAAATATATTAATTATATTTTATTCTATGAGTCAAATCAAATCAGCTTCACGCAGTATCCCGCATACAGCAGGATAAGCAAAGGGAATCTTTAATCTCACTTTATTTCCCACAATTCGCTAAATTTTTCGAGGCATTGCGTGGCGGAACTTAACGCCATTTCCTCGAGTGGGGATCGAACCAACAACCGTCGCGTTACAGTCACACCCTTATACCGGGCTCAAATCTCTTTTATTCTCTCTCACAAATATTTAAAAAAAATAACTAAATTCAATTCATCGAAATTACTTTCACTTAATAACACAAACAACCCATAAAAATGTCGCATTGCCATACTTCTCAAGCATACATTTTTCCAACCAATTTAAAAATACCATTTGAATAATCG
>JAKRZM010000035.1:117529-128694 GCA_036379175.1 Heliconius cydno galanthus | reverse complement strand
GTTAAGACACTCCGTTCCCCACTTTCTGCCGAATTCTGGAGGCATTGCGTATTGAGTGGCAGAACTTAACGCCGCTCTTTGCCTCTACACCAGAGCGAAGAAATGGAAATATAAACGTAAATAAATATTTTACTTCCTCGAGTGGGGATCGAACCCACAACCGTCGCGTTACAGTCACACCCTTGTGCCGCTGCGCCACAACGGCCTCGATAATGCCAAAATTTTTATATAATGCCAAAGAATATTATTTTATTTAATATATATGTTTTATAAAAAAGCATTCTATGTTCTTTCTCGTACCTCTAAAAATGTGTGTACAAAGTTTCATGATAATCAGCTGAGTAATTTTGTCGTGACATAGTAACATATAAACTTACATTTACATTAATAATATTTATATGATTGACAAAAATGCATATTTCTGTCATTTATATTAAATGACAGTGATATGCAAGTGCTTCACGCTGTATCCCGCATACAGAAGGGTAGGCAAACGGAACTACTGATTTCTGTCCCGCATACTGATGCGGGATGGGACTCGAACCCACGACCATCGCTTTTCCAAACAGACTTAAAAACTTCTTAAAAATCTATTAGAAATTTTAATTATTTAGAAAAAAACCTGCACCTTTTATTTTCCACTAATTCAAGTTTGTCAGTTCAAAATGTTTTATATATTGTAGGTATTGTTAACCAAAGACACCTGCCTTTCCCATAAATTTATGACATAAAGACAGCACTTATCCTTTTATAAAATGTTATTTTATATTTCTTTTATATAATTAATAGATTAATTTATAGAATGTATAAGTTACTACAGTCTAACAAAAAACAAACTTAATTATAAGAGAAGTAAGGAACTATAATAAAATGAAATTTATATTATAAAAAAGATATAGGAATATCCCTCTAGGATAGGATACCACCGTGAAACGGTATCGATATCGATATCGTCTGAAAACGACGGTTACGGGTTTGATTCCCACTTAATAAGGATGAATTCATTTCCCCGTTATCGTAACAAAACAAAGCGTTAAGTTTCACCACTCAACACAGACCGAGAACCTAAACACCATTTGTCTATCCTGCTAAATGCGGGATACTGAAGCTATATGTAGATATAGACAGTTCGAAGGTTTTTTATAATAAAAGTTAAATATATTGTGTTTTTCAAATAAATAGTTGAATGAGGTGCATCCAGAAGTAATGCAATAGTAATGCCTACATCGGCGGGAGCGTAATGAAGATTTATGGGAACAGGAGAATAGGTATACAGTAAATACCTTCTTTAACATTTTACTATATTTTTTAAAAATAAAATAGACCATCGTAGTGCGTTGACGGTATAGCGACGATTGTGGGTTCGATGTCCATTCGGGGATGGAATCTGTTTCGTTTCCTCGCTCTGGTAAAAACATAAAGTGCGGCGTTAAATTCTGTAACTCATGACAAATGCTTTGTAAATTACGTGAAATGTAGGAAACTCAAAGTCTTACCTTTAGGTAGGTTCCTTCTGACTACCCTGCAATGGATAAGCTATTTTTTTCGTGTGTTCGATTATTCACTCATTTCACTTTTATGTCTTGGTTTTGGTAACGACAAAACCACGGCGTTAAATTCCACCACATTACGAAATGTCTCGAAAATTAGGCGAGGGATCGATGTTTTGATACTAGGTTCCCTCTGCCTCCCTTTCTAGAAGCGGGATACAGTTTAAACAAAAAAAAAAGTATAAATATCGATTAAATATTTATGACATACAAATAGGGAACGGGACGCGGGGTAAAAAGTGTACGCATAATGCTACATGCGCCGTGATGACGATTGCAATTTCAATGTAATTTTTTTGCTATGACACCTGTGTGAACATGCAGTTTATGTGTGTTTGGTTGTATTAAATATAGTCTTTTTAATTTTGACACCGTGGCACAGTGGCATGTGACACAACGGGTGTGGGTTTGAATCCTATTCAGGGGAATGAATTTTTTAATACTTTCATCTCCCACTCAACCCGCTCTGTCTCGAAAGTTCAGCGAAAATGGAATGAGGTGTCCCAAACTAGGTTCCATCTGCCTACCCCGCTATATTCGGGATACAGCGTGAATCAGAGAAAAAATATTTTGAAGTAATTACATATATTAGATATATGATTTTAACATACAAAATAAACATACACGTTTTTCCACATACACATTGACATATTTAATTTAAGAAAAAATGCTTTCACAACTTTGTTGCAATAAATGATCGATATAAATTGTGATTTCTTTGCCCGATTCATATATTTTTTTTTCCAAATACTAACAATTTAACGTATAACTTGTGGGGAATCTAATTATATGAAAACAAGCCAAAATCAAGGCCAGTCGTGGAGCAAGGGCGGAAAGTGTAACTTTAAAACCTATAGATTGTAGGATCGATTCCCACTCGAGGAAATTATATATCCATTAACGTATATAGAATTTTCATTTTCTTCACTAGAAGCATAAACGCTCGTAACTTTCTATTACGTTGACTCAGAAGCTTAATTTCTGTGCTCCAAAGGACCATACATGCACACCATCTCGAGATAAATGACGACGACGGAGAGATGGACAACAAAACCATCCTACAAGGATTTCGTAACAGCTTCCTATTCTATCAATTCTCTGTAATAAAATCAATAACTCTCATTTCTTTTATTTGCAAAACAATATTTCTCAAAAAGTATAACTTTTGTTTGCCTTAATTGCCATATAAAAACCACATTTCCCCCCCAAAACACACATTTAAACCCTGTAATGTTATCTTAAATCGTCTGCATTAAGTAGCAGGATTTCGAGTAAGTCTTACGCTCGTTTTAAAATTACTTTTAGTGAGATATGGAGGTAATTCGCTTAAGTATCTTGTTGCTTATAAATATTGTAGAGTTGATTTTTTAAAGACGAAAGAAAATGTTATAAGAATAACTATGTACGGGGCAGATTGTGAGTTCGATTGCCACTCGAGGAAATTAAATTTAATGTTTTCATTTTCTTGGTTCTGGTAAATAGGCGAAGCGCGGCGTTAAGTATCGCCACGCAACACGCATTGCCCGCGGAATTCGGCGGTAAGTGGGGACCAGTTATTTTCGTATGAATTTAGGAGAATGCTCAATTAGTTCTACCGTACATAACCCCAAGGAACCTGTATCCCACAGCGTTCTACGCCGCATAGTTTTGACAATGTATTATTTGTCAGTCACTAAGAAAAAGAAAAAATATTAATATAGGTATATAAATATAACTACAGTTTTATCACACTAAGTAAGCCGTAAAGTAATTAGCGTAAGCCACAAACTTTCCTCTCGTGTCTTATAAGTTTTTAATGTCCGCTTTGAAACCTGGGGTTACTTTGTGTTGAGAAACTTCGAAAGTTGCTATATGCATAATCTTATTTATGCTTCATTTTTGTATATTTAATAATATATCTTAATATATATTAATATATAAATTTTGTTTAAAGCTTCACGCAATAGAACAATCCCGAAACATAGCAGAGTAAGCAGGAACTTGGGAACCTAGTATATCTATATATATGAAATCAAAAGGTCACTCGCTCATCACGAAATCTCAGAAACTACAAGTGCTAGGAACCTCAAATTTTGCATAGGAGTTATTTATAGGACGTAGGTGCACGCTAAGAATTGTACGCTGTGAATTTCCAATATTCGACTCCTAAGGGGTTATTTTTGGGTTTGAACGTTTGTATGAAACTTCGTTACTACAAATGCTAGGTGTCTCAAATTTCGATAGCGTCGTCACTTATAGGACGCAGGTACTCATGGAGACAGAAATTAATAATAACGTAGTTCACGCAGGCGAAGCCGCGGGCGAGCCGTTAGTGTAGTAACTATATATAACTAAGTTTTTATAGATAGTTAACCAAAGGGCATAGGATTAAGGCACTTACGAGCACTAGGCTACGAAGAGAATAACGGGTAAATACTCATTCGTATCAGTCACAATTTAAACAAAAATACTCTCAACATTGATCCTGAACTCGCTTCGTTATTGTGTTGGTACGGACAGCATAAAATGTATGCAAATTAAATTAAAAATAAAGTTAAATAATCATAAAAGTAGTCATAAAAGGATTTAATAATCTTCAATTAGGTTATTGACTAGCACAGTTCACAGAATATGAACATATTTAATATTGGGGTTTCTAGATTATTTATTGAAAGCGCAATTTCTTTGTGATTACTAAAATTATGCTAAAATTCTGGTACACCAGCATAGGGTGAAGCTACAACTAAAAGTTAACTTCACCCTATTTCTAAAGCTAAAAATATGTAATAATGTGTATTCTATGTAATTTTAAACAAACTGTCTCCAATTCCCACCAAAAAAATTATAAAATATAAACAAAAACACACGACCCAAACAAAAAAATCCCAATTAATTTGCGAACGGTACTCGAAAGTAATAAGTCAGTAAAAATGTGCACNCACCTGTGTGAACATGCAGTTTATGTGTGTTTGGTTGTATTAAATATAGTCTTTTTAATTTTGACACCGTGGCACAGTGGCATGTGACACAACGGGTGTGGGTTTGAATCCTATTCAGGGGAATGATTTATTTAATACTTTCATCTCCCACTCAACCCGCTATGTCTCGAAAGTTCAGCGAAAAATTGTGGAACGATTTGACCTAAATTAGGTTTCATCTGACTACCCCGCTATATGCGGGATACAGCGTGAATCAGAAAAAAATATTTTAAGGAATTAAGTATATGCACTTTTTAAAAAATATAAGAGTAAAAATACATATCTTTCCACATACACATTGACATATTTAATTTAATAAAAAATCCTTCCACAACTTTGTTGCAATAAATGATCGATATAAATTGTGATTTCTTTGCACGATTCATATATATTTTTTTGAAATACTGATAATGTAATGTTTATCTTGTATGGAATCTAATTATATGAAAACAAGCCAAAATCAAGGCCAGTCGTGGAGCAAGGGTGGAAAGTGTAACTTTAAAACCTATAGGTTGTAGGATCGATTCCTACTCGAGGAAATTATATATCCATTAACGTATATAGAATTTCCATTTTCTTTGCTAGAAACATAAACGCTCGTAACTTTCTATTACGTTGACTCAGAAGCTTAATTTCTGTGCTCCAAAGAACCATACATGCACACCATCTCGAGATAAATGACGACGACGGAGAGATGGACAACAAAGTCATCCTATAAGGATTTCGTAACAGCTTCCTATTCTATCAAGTCTCTGTAATAAAATCAATAACTCTCATTTCTTTTATTTTCAAAACAATATTTCTCAAAAAATATAACTTTTGTTTGCCTTAATTGCCATATAAAAACCACATTTCCCCCCCAAACACACATTTAAACCCTGTAATGTTATCTTAAATCGTCTGCATTAAGTAGCAGGATTTCGAGTAAGTCTTACGCTCGTTTTAAAATTACTTTTAGTGAGATATGGAGGTAATTCGCTTAAGTGTCTTGTTGCTTATAAATATTGTAGAGCGGATTTTTTAAAGACGAAAGAAAATGTTATAAGAATAACTATGTACGGGGCAGATTGTGAGTTCGATTGCCACTCGAGGAAATTAAATTTAATGTTTTCATTTTCTTGGTTCTGGTAAATAGGCGAAGCTTGGCGTTAAGTATCGCCACGCAACACGCATTGCCTGCAGAATTCGGCGGAAAGTGGCGACCAATTATTTTCGCTCGAGAATGCTCAATCAGTTCTATCCCACATATCCCCAAGGAACAGCATACCACAGCGTTCTACGCCGCATAGTTTTGCTTTCGCATTATTTACCAGTCACTATGAGAAAGAAAAAAAATTTAATATATATAAATACATATAACTACAATCTTAACATTCTAAGTAAGCCATAAAGTAATTAGAGTAAGCCACAAACTTTCCTCTCGTGTCTTATAAGTTTTTAATGTCCGCTTTGAAACCTGGGGTTACTTTGTGTTGAGAAACTTCGAAAGTTGCTATATGCATAATCTTATTTATGCTTCATTTTTGTAGATTTAATAATATATCTTAATATATAAGTTTTGTTTAAAGCTTCACGCAATAGAACAATCCCGAAACATAGCAGAGTAAGCAGGAACTTGGGAACCTAGTCTATATATATATAAAATCGGAAGGTCACTCACTCATCACGTAATCTCAGAAACTACAAGTGCTAGGAACCTCAAATTTTGCATAGGAGTTATTTATAGGACGTAGGTGCACGCTAAGATGAGAAATTGGAATATTCGACTCCTAAGGGGTTGTTTTTGGTGTTGATAGTTTGTATGAAACTTCGTTACTACAAATGCTAGGAGTCTCAAATTTTGCAAGGACGTCACTTATAGGACGCAAGTACTCATGGAGACAGAAATTGATAATAACGTAGTTCACGCAGGCGAAGCCGCGGGCGGGCCGTTAGTGTAATATATAACTAAGTTTTTATAGATAGTTAGGTCCAAAGGGCATAGGATTAAGGCACTTACGAGCACTAGGCTACGAAGAGAATAACGGGTGTATACTCGTACGTATCAGTCACAATTTAAACAAAAATACTCTCAACATTGATCCTGAACTCGCTTCGTTATTGTGTTGGTACGGACAGCATAAAATGTATGCAAATTAAATTAAAAATAAAGTTAAATAATCATAAAAGTAGTCATAAAAGGATTTAATAATCTTCAATTAGGTTATTGACTAGCACAGTTCACAGAATATGAACATATTTAATATTGGGGTTTCTAGATTATTTATTGAAAGCGCAATTTCTTTGTGATTACTAAAATTATGCTAAAATTCTGGTACACCAGCATAGGGTGAAGCTACAACTAAAAGTTAACTTCACCCTATTTCTAAAGCTAAAAATATGTAATAATGTGTATTCTATGTAATTTTAAACAAACTGTCTCCAATTCCCACCAAAAAAATTATAAAATATAAACAAAAACACACGACCCAAACAAAAAAATCCCAATTAATTTGCGAACGGTACTCGAAAGTAATAAGTCAGTAAAAATGTGCACACAATGGATGCATTTGAAATGCAAAGAGATGGAAGCGAGACGTCACTCAGGGTTTATACATATATAGTATGTTATAGCTATGTGGACGCATATAGTAGTATGTCCTTACGTATATAGGTAGTGGGTTTATAGTCTTACTTTGTAAGGAATTTACTGATAAAAAAAATAAAATAAAAATATATTTATTTATAAAATTATATTAACGATACTCGAAGTATATCGAAAATTGGGCGGATAGTGGAGAGCGGAGTGTCTTAACACTATGTCCCATCTACCTGCTCTGTTGTGTGTAAAGAAAAAAGATTTCTTTTTGCCGTTCCGCCACTCAGCACGCAATCCCTCCAGAATTCAGTGGTAAATGAGGAACAGAGTGTTAATACTGATTACCTTGCTGTTTGCGGGATACAGCGTGAAGCTGATTTGACTATTTTTAATAATTTTCAAATAAATCTCATAATATCTCACAACTACAAAATTCAACACCATTTATAATATTATTTGCTAAAAAAAAAACAAAAACCATGTATGTATGTCTCAATCACAAAATCTCACCACACCTCAAATGCAATGACAATTAAGCAACGATGACCGCGTAAAAATTATGCAAACCTATAAAAAAAACCTGTCATGTCAAAGCATTTAACAACTTTAACTTTTTTACAAGTTTTTTTTAACATTAATAACTTTGAAAGTAATAAGTCAGTGTTGTTTTCTAAGTAACACAACAAAAACAATTTGTCGACATTTTGAAAGTTTCAATCGGTGGTTCTTTAAGTCCCCAATCCGCATGTTAAGTATGGAGATAATAACAAATTTACATGAACACAAAACCCCCTTTGTCCGACCGACTGAGTCAGTGGGGACAGTGTGAAAACCTCGGTCGTCGGCCCAAACAAAGCTGTTTCGAGATGCTGTCGGTGAATTGGCCTCATTTTTTTAAACTTAACGTACAAATATAATAATTTGTATGTGTCTTTTATGGTCTTTTTGTGATTTCTTGAAATTTACGATCGCATTTTTTATTTGATTTCTTTTTAATGTGTCATAATATATGTATAAAATAAATATATTGAAATTAAATTATGCTGTACATGTACGTGATGACTGCAGTTTTATATCAAATTTGGTTTTTAATATATCTTCTATTTCTCAATTTATATCAACGAAGTGATAGTACATATCTAGACTGATAAGCTAACTATTTAATATAACAATTAAACACAACTACAATTACAATTTTTTAAAAAAATAATAATTTCAACCATTTGCTAAAATAACTTAAAAACATAACTTTAAAAGTTTAAATAAGAAACCACAATTTAAGTCTAGCATCCATTCCACTCACATCAACGCGAGTACAACCCCGCGGAACTAAAACATTTCTTTTGGCTCTCGTTGTCCTAACGACATACATTCACAACGTAACGACAAAACATTGCGACATTCACTTATATACATATTACATACATATCTAACACACTTATAGTTGCTATAATGGTTTTTTTTGTTAATAAAATGCAAACATAACACACATGTAAAAAAATAAAATCAGCTTCACGCAGTATCCCGCATACAGCAGGATAGGCAGAGGGGACCTAGTGTTAAGACACTCCGTTGCCTACCTCCGTTTCCTCTGCCTACCCTGCTGTGTGCGGGATACAGCGTGAAGCTGATTTTTTATTTTTTTATTTTTATACAACATTCTCTGGCTTTCTCTTTGATAATCACTCACACAAATACAAAGCAAAAGCTTACACCTCGCGGCCTATACTTGTATATAGCAAATATTTTCTATTCTCTCTATATAATTCAAGTGCTACAGTCAAAATAACAATCGTGTAATGTAAATCGTAGCCATTGTTGGACGCTAACGACGATGTCCATTACTAGACGATAGACGATTGACGACCGGTAGCCAGTACGGAGTTCTTCCAATGGTTAAAAAAGGAAAAAACGAAATTCCATAGATGGGCCAGTCGTGGAGGCACCAACGCCAAAGGTTGTGGGTTCAATTCCCACTCGAGGAAATGAAATGTTTAATATTTTCATTTTTTCGTTCTGGTTTCGAGGTAAAGCAGCTACTATTTAGTTGGCATCACTCTGTATCCCGCACATAACAGGGTAGACAGAGAGCACCTAGTGTTAAGACACTCCGTTACCCATTTTCCGCCTCATCCGCGTAGCAGAATGACTAAAGTTAACTCATGACCAATGCAAGAAAATGAAAAAAGCTTAATAAGATTCCCTCGAATGCGAATCGAACCCTCAACCTGTCACATATACAACCCTACGCCACCGACCTCCATAGATATAACATAGTGCTTACATAGTAGCTAATAGGTACCCACTACCCACCATAAAACAAATCGATCATCCCAAACACCCCCAATTCCTCAACAATCGGAATTGATCGAGACAAATGCCAAGTTCGATAGTATCCTACCATTGTTGCATTCCATGTTTTTGAGGAGCTCGCATTCTCCACATTGCACCGTCGAGACAGCACTTCGTTTAGATCAATATTTTTTGCGGGTTCTCTTCGACTGCCCGCTATCACAATAGTATTACACCTTGTAAGTAGAGTTAAGTATTTAATAATCATCCAGAAAAGAATCTTCAAATGGTCCAAGGATTCTATAAGCGACTTGTGAACGGCTTTGGACAATTCATTCTTGTTGGGAAAAAAATTCAATGGTGATGGCTCTTGGATCTCTTGAAGGATTGATAATAAATCATAATGTTGTAAGAAATTTTCTATACGCCAATTATATAATCGATTTTTCTTATACACATTATGCTGTTATTAGTGGCAGGAAGAAAGACAGCGGTACATTTTTCATTAAATGTTTTAAATATTTTTTTCTTCTTATTATTCTTTTGTTTATGATACTGACCTGCATCAATACTTTACATGTAGGACTATTCCACTACTCCGAGAACGTGCCAATAGAGCGCTAAACACTTTGCTAATGTCACGTCATAGCACCGTGAAATAGAGGCGTGACGTTTCCTGTCACTCATCCTGACATTTTATTTAAAGAAAAAAAAAAATGTGTTCAACTGGCACGCTCGAAACGCCATATATCAAGAATTCAATTCAATTCAAGAAAAAAAATCCTTCCTCAGAGCTCTTAATGTGACATATATAGGTACCACATAGGTAAAAATAAAACTAAATCAGCTTCACGCTGTATCCCATACAGACAGAGGGAACCTAGTGTTAACACACTCCGTTCCCCACTTTCCGCCGTATTCAGGAGACACACACCAGAGCGAAGAAATGAAAATATACATTTAAACAAATATTTTATTTTCTCGACTGAAGATCGAAACCACAACCAATCGTGTTTATAATCACATTTTGTGCCGCTGCGCCACGACTGGCCTCTCTCCTCCCTCTCCTGTCTCTCCTCTCTCTCTCCTCTTATTTAAAAATAGTACTAAAAAGCACCACAGTCACAGCTTACTGCACACAGACATAAGTCCCACGTATTTCCAAGTATAATTAGAGCCACTTAAAATCGATACCTAGAAACCAATCAATTCTTCAATGACAACGAAACAAACCCTTATTATTTTTTATTCGATAATAGTCTCCTTGAATCACTTTAATGACAACGTTTATTTTGCTATCGATTTAGTTTTTATTCAGTTGTGTTAAGGTTCATTATATATAATTTTTAATGTTTTCCAAACTTTGTCATTGGATTTCTCAAAGTATCTTATCCGCCAATTATACAGCGTATAATTGAATTCGATACAGTGACAATTTTCTATAATAATTCAAGAATTATACAGTATATCTCGTTTTGTTCTAATTTAAGTTAAACTTATAAAATATTCCTATTCAATTATGTATTCTAATGCTATTACATAATAAGAAATTACGTTTTTAGAACAAGCTTTAAATGACTAGACTTTTATAACAAATAAGTAAGTATAAAACAAATAGTAAGTAAAATAAGTAGTCATTAAAAAATTGAGCTTGTAGCGCAGGGGCACAAGAGTGTAAAGGTCGTGGATTCGACCCCCACTCGGGGGAATGAATTATTATCTATTAATATTTTCATTTCTTCACTCTGGCATCAAGGCAAAAGCCCAGCGCTCAGTCCCGCAACTCAA
>JAKRZM010000035.1:56789-104022 GCA_036379175.1 Heliconius cydno galanthus | reverse complement strand
TACATACTATGGGCTCTTCAAAAATATATAACACTTTATACCTACTTGCTCATTTTTTTAAGGAAATTATGTTTAAAGTATCAAAGTGAACAACCTGAAATAGACATTCTCACGAATGACAATTTTTCACGATGAATAAATATATATTCCAAATGTAATTCACGAAAAAATAATTCATAATATTAAAGTTCCACTATTATACTATTAATTAAAAAAAAATAGTGCATCAGGGACTACTTTGAAAAAATGACTTTTGATCTGCCGTTGTTCTACCATTGTCCATAGTGCAGCGGTACAAAATATGACTGTAAACACGACTGGTTGTGAGTTCGATCTCCGCTCGAAGAAATTAAATGTTTATTTAAATTTATATTTCCATTTCTATATATTATCTTCCATTTTTTCACTATTCAAGTTCCAAGTTCCAGTTCCAAAGTTCAAATTCACATAATGTTTCAAAAATTAAGCAAAAAGTAAACAACGGAGCATAACACTGTAACACAACACGCGGTTCCCTCTAGTACAAAACGTAAAAAAATCTATATTGCAACAAACAGACATACTATATACTTAGATATATATATATTTCGAAAGTCATTCTAATATCGAGAGAGCGGGCGTCGCGTCGCGCATACTGAGTGGATTTTAACGCTGAAAGGGCCCCATCCGGTGGTGCTTTCCGTGAAAATGCGATATATCTAGGTATGTCAAATGAAAAGATATTTTTTTAAGCCTTTCGTTACATTGCTAGCCATGTGCTTTTCTATTTATACTAATACTTTAATAATTTTAGGTTAACTTATTACTTTCCTACCTTTTTTTAAAAGTTCATTTATTTTTTTGTTTCTAATTTTTAGTTTCACCGCCGCACTTGCTTCCTTACGCTTTGCCCCGAGTAGGAATCGAACCCACAACTATCCGTATGATTGATTATGTTTGAGCACTCTAGATGTATAAATTCTATGCAACAAATAAAATGAAAACTACAAACAAAATATATCCTTAACCTGTTAAGAATATATCCAAGTTAAATGTTAAGTAATGCGTGGTTCTCGACATCACCTACTAAAGAATGGGAGATCAACATGGGTGCCAAGTTATGAAGGATTCAAAAACTGGAAATAAAATCAAATCAACTTCACGCTGTATCCCGCACACAGAAGAATAGGCAGAGGGAACCTAGTGTTAAGACACTCTGTTGCCCACTTTCTGCCGAATTCTGGAGGATTGCGTGTTGAGTGGCAGAACACAACGCCGCGAAAAGCTGGAAATGGAAATAAAAACGCATTGCGCATTTCCATCTTTTTAATTTGGCTGGACACGCTGGAACATGTCTTGACACTGATATAAGTTAAAATTTACAGGTCTCTCCACTCACACTCTCCATAACGTCAATAACGTATTAAAATACATAAAAACTATAAAAGCAATGACACGACAAAGTAACCAAAGCCAGAGAAAACAAACTAACTTAGCGTCCGCTCGTTAATACAGCAAACAATGGCTGGCCAGCGAGCTGTATATGATTACAGAGGAAAGCAATTAGCCAATCTTAGACGTAGTGAAGATAAACTGAGATACCTGACACCTTGTTGGCTTTGTAAATTACTGAAGATATGTAGGTACTTTAAATTGCTACTTATTGATTGTATAAAAATATTGTTTTTGTTTAGCTTCTCGTATCTGCCTATCTGGCAGAGAGTTGAGACACACCGTCTTCTCTACTCTACGCGACTTTGAAACGATGATTATCGAGTGTAAATTACTACTTATGTAAAGTATAAAAATATAGTTTTTGTTTAGTGTTTCGCATATGAAAGTTAGGCAAAGAATCAACACACTTCGTCCTCTGCTCTCCGCCCAATTTCGAAACAATCTTACACATAGTGAAGATAAACTGAGATACCTGACAACTTGTTAGACTAACGTCCTACGTTGACTTTGTTTATTGTCGTTCCGCTGAATTCTCGAAGCTTTACAGTTGAGCAGCGGAATTCAACGCCACGTTTTACCAGAGCGAGGAAATGAAAATATTAAATAATTCATTACCCCCGAGCGAGAATCGAACCCACAACCGTCGCGTTTACAATTGACTGGCCCCAAAGGTAAAAAAATAATCGAGAAAAACAATTTCAAAGTGTTGCTATACACAAGAACCATTCAGCAACACAACAAACATTAAGCAACACTATCAGCTCGCCATGGAACGAGTTGGAATCGATAATTTTCTATCAATGACCGCTACAGACCGCTTATTATAGGAAAAAAACAATAACTATACGTAAGATAATATGTGTAGTGATTAGGTACTACGGACACACCTAACCACTACTATTTATATGTATAAATAAGTTGTTATTAAATATACATATATACATACATACATAGCTTCACGCTATATCCCTAGCGGGGTAGTCAGAGAGAACGTAGAGCTAAACGCTACGGTCTCTACATACCTCTTTCGCCTCGTCCACTGTCATCAACCTGTTCATACATTTATTATTTTAAAAATAATAACATTTTAAATCGAAATTGTGACGTTTTCCTTTTGATCTCATACGATCACCACTATTCTAAAAGATAAAGTTTTAATGAAAGAATATTTTTAACAGCCAAGAGATTTTACTTATATTTCGTGAAATTTTGCCTTATTCCAAATAATATCGTAATAATATAGNCTAATACTTTAATAATTTTAGGTTAACTTATTACTTTCCTACCTTTTTTTAAAAGTTCATTTATTTTTTTGTTTCTAATTTTTAGTTTCACCGCCGCACTTGCTTCCTTACGCTTTGCCCCGAGTAGGAATCGAACCCACAACTATCCGTATGATTGATTATGTTTGAGCACTCTAGATGTATAAATTCTATGCAACAAATAAAATGAAAACTACAAACAAAATATATCCTTAACCTGTTAAGAATATATCCAAGTTAAATGTTAAGTAATGCGTGGTTCTCGACATCACCTACTAAAGAATGGGAGATCAACATGGGTGCCAAGTTATGAAGGATTCAAAAACTGGAAATAAAATCAAATCAACTTCACGCTGTATCCCGCACACAGAAGAATAGGCAGAGGGAACCTAGTGTTAAGACACTCTGTTGCCCACTTTCTGCCGAATTCTGGAGGATTGCGTGTTGAGTGGCAGAACACAACGCCGCGAAAAGCTGGAAATGGAAATAAAAACGCATTACGCATTTCCATCTTTTTAACTTGGCTGGACAGGCTGGAACATGTCTTGATACTGCTACAAATTAAAATTCACAGGTCTCTCCACTCACACTCTCCATAACGTCAATAACATAAAAAATACATAAAAAGCTATAAAAGCAATGACACGACAAAGTAACCAAAGCCAGAGAAAACAAACTAACTTAGCGTCCGCTCGTTAATACAGCAAACAATGGCTGGTCAGCGAGCTGTATATGATTACAGAGGAAAGCAATTAGCCAATCTTAGACGTAGTGAAGATAAACTGAGATACCTGACACCTTGTTGGCTTTGTAAATTACTGAAGATATGTAGGTACTTTAAATTGCTACTTATTGATTGTATAGAAATATTGTTTTTGTTTAGCTTCTCGCATATGAAAGGTAGGCAGTGTTGAGACACTCCGTCCTCTCCTCTCCGCCCGATTTTGAAACGAAGATTATTTAGTGGCAAAGTCGCGCGTTGACGTTGTAAATTACTACTTATGTAAAGTATAAAAATATAGTTTTTGTTTAGTGTTTCGCACATGAAAGTTAGGCAAAGAGTCAACATACTTCGTCCTCTGCTCTCCGCCCAATTTCGAAACAATCTTACACATAGTGAAGACAAATTGAGATACCTGACACCTTGTTAGACCTAATGTCCCACGTTGACTTTGTTTATTGGCGTTGACTTTATTTATTGTCGTTCCGCTAAATTCTCGAAGCGTTGAGCAGTTGAGCAGCGAAACTCAACGCCACGATTTACCAGAGCGAGGAAATGAAAATATTAAACAATTCATTACCTGAGTGAGAATCGAACCCCACAACCGTTGCGTTTACAGTTGCCTGGCCCCAAAGGTAAAAAAATTATAGAGAAAAACAATTTCAAAGTGTTTCTATACACAAGAACCATTCAGCAACACAACAAACATTAAGCAACACTATCAGCTCGCCATGGAACGAGTTGGAATCGATAATTTCCTATCAATGACCGCCACAGACCGCTTATTAGAGGAAAAAAACAATAACTATACGTAAGATTATATGTGTAGTGATTAGGTACTACGGACACACCTAACCACTACTATTTATATGTATAAATAAGTTGTTATAAAATATACATATATACATACATACATAGCTTCACGCTATATCCCTAGCGGGGTAGTCAGAGAGAACGGAGAGCTAAACGCTACGGTCTCTACATACCTCTTTCACCAGAGGATCCTCATGCTTTAAAATATAGACAACATTTATTGTCTAAATTTAAAATCGAAATTGTGACGTTTTCTTTTTGATCTCATACGATCACCACTGTTCTAAAAGATAAAGTTTTAATGAAAGAATCTTTTTAACAGCCAAGATTTTTTTCTTATATTTAGTGAAATTTTGCCTTATTCCAAATAATATCTATTCTTTTTATTTTTTATATAATTTTAAGGAAATGAATAAGGGTAAACTATCCATAAAGTATCCGTTACATAGTAGAAGCACACAACATTTTTTTTTTAAATGAAACCGTAATTAAAAAATAAGTGACTTATCCACACTAAACCCAACCATATAAGTTTCCATTGTAATATCAAATCAGATATAATTCTCGTAATCGCACTCATTGCTCATAACCTTTCACACCTGACGTATAAAACAGTACATAAAGTTTTTATTAATGTCCAAAATTAAAGAATTATTGTTATTGTAAGGACATCGACGATGTGGGTTCGATTCCCAGTCGAAGAAATGAAATATTAAATATTTTTATTGGTGATAAAACAAAACTGGGCGTTGAGTTTTGACACTCGACACACAATGCGAGAACAAGAATGAACAAGAATTCCCCGTATTCTGGAGGGAATTGTCAATGGTAAGGGAGTCTTAACACTAGGTTCCCAGGTTCCCTCCACCCACCGTGTTAGTGCGGGACATAGCTTGATCCGAAAAAAACTTTAACCATATTTAACTATCAATTTTAGATATCAGTATATCTCTTAAGAATCTGTTGACATGAATTTATTAATGTCTAGAGTTTAAACATAAACTTCAATGAAGAAATAATTTAATACCTAATAAATCAGTAGTAATAGACATTTCTTGCTTTTGTTAGGTCTTAAGTTCAATTTCAAAGCAATATTCTTAAGGTATAGCCTTATACGTCGACACTTGTGTTGTTATTTATCGACACTTATGTATAATTGTGTTGTTTTTGACAATATAATAATTAAAAGATTTTAGAATTGCTAAGTTAATTTTACTTTGACAGTTACATCGTTTTGATGTGTTAAATATAGTTTCTACACAGATTATTAATTAGTATAGATACAAAATACGCTTATAGATACTCTAGTGTACAGGTGGTTTTAATTTTTTTATGCATATCCAAGATACATTTGAATAAGATTTAATAATTAAAAACATAATAAAAAATTAAAAGATAAAGAAAAGTTTTCTTCACCTTCACACATTCCCTTTTGTAGCAGACAAACTAGAGAGAGTCAAGACACTCCGTTCTCCATTTTCCGCTAAAATTCAATTCGAAACTTTGCATATTGAAGGGTGGAGCTTAACACTTTTTTTATTAATTTTCCTGATTGAGGATATAACCTAATGTACCATGTTCGCCTCAATTATAATGTTTTTGGTTTAAGGCAGAGTGAACCTGGACAACTACACTCTGTTCTCAATAAAAAACAGTTCCCCACTTTCCGTGGATTTCTGAAGGCATTGCGTGTTGAGTGGCAGAGCTCAAGGCCGCGTTAAACCATGACCTCGAATAGGCATCGAACTCACAACTAGTCGCTTTTACAGTCACGCTGATGCCCCTACACCACGACTGGCCTATATTATATTGTTCATATAATATAGAAACTATATATAATATTATTACCATGTCTGTCTGTACTAACAACATTCAGCACGTACAAATTGATATCTTCCAGATATCCACAAAGATATAGAGAATAAATCGATAAATTCACACCAATCACAAATAATCATCTAACTCTCCGTAATAATTACAGTAATAATGACACGTTGCTCGAAATAAGCCATCGTTAGCCTGACTCACGGTTTAAACTAATATGTGTTGAAATTTAAACCTTAAATATAGTACAATAAAGTTGAAAATGTTATTTAAAACGAAGATATGTCTAATTTAGTATTGTGTGGAAAAAATAACCTTATTTGTATATACATTGAATTCAAATTCCAATGTCTTAATCTGGCAGTTTGCTAACTTAGACTCCAGTAACGGTAATAGGTATTTTCACACGAACGTACAGAGACATTTCCCGGTATTTTTCGGTAATATTGTTAAGTTATAGTGTTAATGGCGTTGGTTAAAGATCGCGAGAGGTTGTTAGAAATTTTTGTTATTTTTAAATGATATTTTTAAGTGTTATGTTTAAAAAGTTAATTGGCTGATTCGTATGTTTATGTAGTGTCTACTTTCTTTTAAATAAATAGGAACTATGATAAAGTATTGGTTAAAGACTATGATAAAGTAAACGCGACGGTTGGGTTCAATTTCTATTTTTACTTCGAAATTATCATTTTCTTGCTCTGATAACAATACCAGACATAGCATTGAATTACGACACTCCACAGCTCACCCAGTACTCAGCAATGTCTCGAATATGGAGGGGAACTTAGGGAATAAAGTTCCACTTGGGTTCCCTCAGTTTAATTTACTTGTTTCAAATCCAACAGCTAGTATAGAAATAATCAAATGAAATAGTATTTAAACTAGGCATCTCATTGAGATTAAACTAATAGACTTTTTTGTTTAATCGAATAAAATGCATCAAGTTTAAAAGGGGTTACAAGTGGAGAGCCAGGCCAGCCAGCCAGGAAAATATTAAGAACAGAGGAAGAAAACGGTGCATCACGATTTTCAGTATAGCATGACAAACAGAGAGAACCTAATAGTAAGACAATCCGTTCCTAAATTTTCACTCGATATTGTATGTTGAGTGACAGAACCTAACGTCTCATTTGATGTAGAAGTAAAATAATATATATTAAAAAAAAATGAATGGAACTAAATTAATATTAATGACTATAACAAAATAAAATGTGATAAATAATATTTCATTGCCCTCATAAGCGAATATCTTCTTAGCATAACATTTTATAGCAATAAAGTGAGGACTCTATGTAAGCCTATAAAATATAGCGTAGTTTATTTACCTTTGTTATGCTATTTGATGTTAAAGACAAACTTACAAGTCATTAACAGACACATTAAAGTCGTTCGCATCGTGCTGCGAACAGTTCGTTTAACATATAAACAATTCCTCATATTAAACTTATTGTCTCTAGTATTTAAGTAGGTAAGCTATGTCTTTTTTCTTAACTTTACGTCAATTTTACAAAATCTTTGTTAAATGTTGAGTGGCGTAACTAAACGCCGTGTTTTAATTTAAGCCAGCCAGTGAAGGAATTACTTAAGCTATAAATTAAATTATAATAACTTCGAGAACGTTCTAATTTAGATTCGAAGTCACAACTAAGTCTGTAAATTTGGCAGATCTTATATCAAGGTTGTAAAAATTTCCATTAAAATTTAATTTTGTAAAAAAAAAGATATAGTTACCTAAAACGTATCTGCACATATAGCGGGGTAAGTAGAGAAAATAGTGTTAGAACTTTCCGCCCAATTTTCAAGACATAACATTTTGAGTGGCGACAAACCTCAATTCATTCCCCTGAACGGGAATCGAAATCACCACCCATCAGGCTTACAGACGCTGCCTTCCCACCACTAAAGCCTCTATCGATAACTATATCGATATTATCAATATACCTGTATAGATAAAGGTATCTTTATATGATATGTGCGGTATTTTTAGATGTTCAAAACCGCCATAATACCTTATAAGGTTGTAGTCGTAAAATAATATTCTATAATACATTATAATAGAGGCCATCCCGGGTAATGTTCCTAAGTATTGGAATTACAGGGCGGCGGTCGGGCCTTGTGCGTGGTGTGGGTACGAGCGAGCTTATAAGTACTGATTTTGTATATGTTAAGCTATTAGTAGAAGGTGTGACTGTAAACGCGAGAGTGTAGGTTCGATACCCATTCGAGGGAAATAATAATTATTTGTTAATGTTTTCATTTCTTCGGTCTGGTGTCGAGGCAAAGCGCGTGGATTTCTGCCACTTAACACGCAATGCCTGTAAAAAAATCGGCGGAAAGTGGGGACAGGAGTGTCTTAACACTAGGTAACCCCACTGGGTACAGGGTGAAGTTGATTTATGATAGCATAGCTGTTTCTGAAGCCCACATCGTTGTTTACTTGAACCACAGATTCACATTTATGTCGCGTTCCCATAAGGATTTCCACTTCGTATCATCATTTATAGTAGCACGCTTGTGACCTTGCTCCAAGACGACCTCAAATCTTTCTTTATACTTTAAAACTAATGACCTTTATACTATGAAATAAGCAGGCCCCTATTTAGAGTAAAGTAAAACCCGCTACCGCTTGTGAATTAAACCGCTCACGCATGTCTGATCTTATCGCAGCATTTGATTGGCTGCGGGTGGCGAAATTATCCGATGATGATTCGATTCATTTCGATGACAGATTATATTTTCGATTTTAAAATGGAATCGTTTTGAATCGAATTGGAAGCAATTTACCGATACAAATCGATACACAATATCGATAACTTTAATGTGACTATCGTTAAGTGGTTGCTACTCATTTTGCTTAGTTTTCTATTTAATAAATATTATTAATTTTAAAATAATTATATAGAAATGAGGCTTTGGATTCCTTGAATTCTGGAGACATTGCATGTAAAGTGATAGAACTCAACACCGCGCTTTGCTTCGTTACCAGAGCCAGAAAATAAAAACCCACTGAAAAATTCTGGCCAATTCTCGATGAAGCTGTTTTTTTCTCTATAATAAATAATACTGTGATTTTTTTATTATTATGTTTAAATTTTATATGATCGACCGTTGATTATTTTTTAAACTCGTCTGCATAAGTCTTTGGAAATATATGAACCACAAGTTTAAAATTTGTAATTTCTGGTGTGTGCTTATAGCTAACTAGGACACGATAATTTAAAAGCAAAAAAAAACGTTAAAATGGCTGCAGACAAAGATACTTTGATACGCGCGCCACTTGGCTGGCTTGCCCCCAGATATTAAACATTTAATTTCCTCGATTGCAAATCAAACCTACAACTATTATTATATTAACTATTATTATATTATAAAATGAAATTTCAAATGATCGAATGCACCCGAAAGAGCTAAAGTAAAAAGCGAAAAAAAAAAGGACCAAAACTAATAAATCCCTATTTACACCTTTATAACGTATCAGTTCGATTTACGATTCGAATATTTAAATTGGAGATTCCATAGGTATCTGATTTCGCCTTATTTATTATCTCCCAGTTATCTCGCGGATAAGCTAACAAGGTACACTATAGTTAATTACTACAGAGTTTATGCGACCAGATTGTGATGGTAATTAGGCCCTTTGGAACCCGCCTAAGTGGCGTTCTCCCCGATTTGTTCGAGATAAATCGTATCAAAATTTATATTAAAAATCCATTTGGGGACGTGTTTATATTGATTTGGTGGGTTTTTTGTGTTTTTTTTATTTAGCATTCGGTAGCTGAGAATTTGTTTTGAAAGCGTTTGTATGTATGTAATGGCTGTCGTTATAATAGAGGGTTAATTAATGAAAGTTTAAAGATTAGTAGAATTAGTTTTTTTTAGAGAAAGTAGAAATTATGTATTGCTTAACTTATTTTCAATGCAGTGGTGGCGTAAAGAAACAAGCGTGTTACTGTAAACGCAACGAGTTGTATATAATTCATATTTAAATTTCCTCGCTCTAGTACAAAGGCACTGCTTCCAAAATTGATCGAAAACTCAGGAATGGAAGTTACTTAATAGGAACACAATATCTACTGATATTAGGTTCCCAGGTTCCCTCTACCTAGTAATAATTCCCAATTAAAGTTCACTTAAAACGTCGGATCGAGTCGAGTTTCCTTTAACATTGACCATTTAATATTTCAACAAATATTGTATCCAATCCAATAAAAGATTTTTAACACATTTAACTACTAAATAAGTACTAAACGTCCATATTTCATACAAGACAGTAATAAACCACACCTTTAAGTGAGACGTCAAAAGCGATACTCAAATAACATAACAGTACAACGTGTTTAACAGATTTAAATGTAAAAATGATATTTTAAATGAATTTAAACAAATAAAATACAAGCTTCGCCTTGACAGTCGCTGCGGGAACCCAAATATTACTTATGCCTCTTCCTCCTACGACCTCTTAGAGTAAAATGGAAGTGACATATTCGGGATGTTTTAAATATATGCAATTGTATTAATATTGTAAATGTCAATTAAGTTTGTTTGTTACGCTAGCAAGCCAAAATTACTCAACTAATTATGATGAAACCTTTGTACACATGTTTTTAAAGGTTTTAAATAGAATATATTTTTTTATAGTATAAAAATAAGCTTAAGCGGGCGAAGCCGTGTTTAAGTCTCTAGTAAGTATATATATAAAAATTCCAATGCTTTCGCTTTACGGGCGAAGCCAATATGTATGGAAATTTAAATATACTTTACATGTTATGCTAAGAAAAATAAATTAAAATATCTTTTCCAGATAAACTCAATTTCATAACTTATAGATTTTTTTTAACTTCACGCTGTATGTCGCACACAACAGAGTAGGAAGAGGGAACCTAGTGTTAAGACACTCCGTGCTCCATTTTCCGTAAATTCTATAAAGCCAAGGCAAGGTAAGAAATGAAATAATTAAATATTTTATTTTCTCCAATGGGAATCGAACCCACAACCAGTCGAATTTATTTATGCCCTGCGCCATGACTTACATATAGATTTTTGGAAATTTATACCATTGATGACATTTCTGATTATATTTTTGTTAAACCTTATTCTCCTTACTGATGTACTACCCAGATAACTTGTAAATCAGATTTTCAGTAATTAATTATATCATTATGTGGAATAACAAATAAGACTCATTTAATATAAATTTTACCTATAGATCTTTTGTAAAGTAAGGAATACAATAAATTAATAATTTCACCTTCACTTTCAACAGGGCCTTGAAATTGAAAAATTCATTAACTTATTTCGTTGTGGGTTCGAATCCAACTCGAGGAAATGAAACATTTAATATTTTAATTTTCTTCACTTTTGTATCGAATCAAAACGCGGCGTTACTCAAACCGCAAGAACGGAGTGTCTCAACACTAGGCAGCCCTTGCCTACTCTGCTGCTACATGCGTGGTATAAGAAGAAACTGAAAAAAAGAAAGAGATAAAGAGATGACAAAATATATAATAAAACATTAAGTGTCTCAGGTTCGAATTCTGTGTCATCAAAATTATAATTATAACTATAAAATATTGGTGCAATTTCTCAGGATCTCTCTTTCCTACCTACTTTCATTCTTTCTATTTATCGTACAATATTACAGTTTTAAAGATATTGCGTTTGCGGAATTCAACGCTGCGTCTTATTTTATTACCGAGTGGAAATCGAATCTATAACCTTCGTTCTTTAGAGTCCGACAGTATGCCGCAGTGCCACTTAAATAAACAATTCTTATTATACTTTTTTTTTATTAATACATTAAAATAAACAAAACGAAAACTTTTCTGTAATAAAAATTAGTTCTCAACTAGCAGAGCTGGTTTGTTTTCAACACCAGACACAAGTAATTAAGGGCTGTATTCATTTTGATAGCGTTTAATGAAAGTATATCGTCCGAGATAGCGGCGCCACGCGACGATGTTTTATGTTCTTTTGATGATAATTTACTTGCCTCTGTCGTTTAGTGAGAAATAATTAGTTTTTTTTATATATTTTGTCTGTCTTTTTTCGTTATATAGGGATATTATAAAATATTCTAAGTGTAAAATCGTTTATAATTTGCAAAGACTTGTTATATTACAAGTGTTTGGTACAATAAATACAATGATTATTGAAATATAAACCTGTTACCAGAACGCAGACCACGTCTGCTCAACAAAAACAGACAGAGACTGGTAAGAGTTCGCAAGTTCTTAAAAAAAACATTTTATACCCTAAAGAAAAAATATTTGAGCATCTTTTATTATATTACCTAGACTGCAATTGTTACATCATCTATTACTAATGTTATAAATGTGAATTTAATTTGCTTGTGACGCTTTAGTGCCAAAACTACTCGACCGATTATAATGAAACTTTGTTCACATATTCTTAGATATATTAGAAACATTTTTATTTATTTTTCTTAAATTATCATCATTTGGGTATAATATAAAAATAACTTTAGATTAGCGAAGTCGTTTAATAAATTTTACTTCCAATACAATTTTACTTTAAAATATCCGTACAAAATACAAACGAGCGTTTCTAGCGCAGACTAAATAACGCTCGTTTACACAACCCACTACGACCCCCACAGTCACGCGATTTGTCTCCGCACCGCACGACACTCCGCTACAAGAACAGATAATAAAATTATTTATTCAATAAAACAAATAGAGTATAGAGAAAGAGAATAAAGTGTGAGTTTTGTCACTGTTGCCTTGTACGAGGTAATGGCTGGCATAAATATAAAACGGCGGCCGGACGTTTAATTTTACTATGGACAAAATCATAACTTTAATGACCGATCGTTTGTTATAAGATTCACTTGTTGGATTCGTTTTGGTGTTGATAAAGAAGTTTAAATTATTTATTGCTTAATATCTAATATTTATTTTATTAAAAGTACGAATTTAAGTATATTTGTAGTTGTGTTTATTATATAAAAAATTGAGGCAGTCGTAGCGTAGGGACACAAGCGTGTGACAGACGCAACGGTTGCGGATTCGATTTCCATTCGAAGAAGTGAAAAATATGATAAACGAAGTGTTTTGACACTAGGTTCCAAGGTTTTCTCTGTTTATCCAGCTTCATGTAGAATATGGTATGAAGTTAAAAATATCATTTTCCCGGTATCATGCTGAATTTATTTTCACATGAATGTTTTGTTCACTATTGTATTTGCACTTTTAAAAAATTACAAGAAATAATTAATCAAAATCTTCAGCCCAATCGACGCTAAAGTCTAGGTTCTAATCCCGCAGGAGGCACCACCTTGGCCGCCAACGACATCCTCTCAAGAAACCACGTAGCACTTGCAATTTCTCAGAGAACCGTCATAGAGATCCGAGGAGGAGGAGATAGGGGAGCTAACAGCATTAACCTCATGTTCCAATTAAAAAAACGAGCAAAGTCAAAATACTTCCCGGATACATTGACATGATTACTTAACATTTGAAAAAAAAAAACAATTACGTCATTGTTGCACAAAATCAGCATGAGTTATGTTTAATGTATTGCATAATAATAATATGCTCTTTTTCACATTCTCATACTTGTACATACATTATGTTGAGATTTAAGCATAACTTATAAAAACCTGTATTTAATAACAAAAAACGTGTGGTATTTCGCCCTTATGACACTTATAACAAAAAATCTTTTTAAAAGTATATCTAAATATTATGAAGCCTAGGAGGACGCCGTTGTAGTGCCGTGGCACAAATTTCCCTCTGCCAATAGTATGTATAATATATATTCCGCTATATGCGAAATGAAGCTGACAAAAAAAAAAAAATCTAAACATTATAATATACAAAGTAACAGGTGGAAAAGAAATGGGAAGAAAAAGGAACCTTTAACCTTTTCAAGTCCGTTATAAAATGTCCGCCAATAATCAAAACGGCTAATAGAGGACGGGACGCTGAGCGCCTTTTAATTCTCACACCCCATTTGCGAAATGCAATCGTTAAAACAAGGCAATGCTTAGAGTAGAGAGAGAGAATTTAAATTTATTTAAAGTAGCCCTTAATATTTTTTTTGTTTAGAGAGTATAAGTTGCTGAATATATCATAGACCACCTTCATCTATCTATATATATAAAATCAAAAGGTCACTCACTCATCACGAAATCTCAGAAACTGCATGTGCTAGGAATCTCAAATTTTGCATAGGAGTTATTTATAGGACGTAGGTGCTCGCTAAGACGGGAATTTGCAATATTCGACTTCTAAGGGGTTGTTTTTGGGGTTGAAAGTTTGTATGAAACTTCGTTACTACAAATGCTAGGAGCCTTAAATTTTGCATAAACATCACTAGGACGTAGTCATGGAGACAGAAATTAATAATAACATAGCGGGCCGCTAGTATTCACTATAATTGTTTTATATCAAGCATCGAATCTACCAAAAAATAGTAAGCCAAATATTAGGACAATCTGCTCCCCTTTTTCCTCTGAATTCTGGAGAATTTCGCGTTGGGTGACTGAACTCAACACCAGAGCGAAAAAATGAAAATATTAAACATTTCATATCCTCCAGTGAGATTCGAACCCCCAACCTATCACATTTACAGTCACGCCAGAGAAATGAAAGTAAAGACAAAAAATAAGACTCCTTATCACCGCTACTCTCCTTGTTTCCCTAATACCTCGCCCAGCCCGTCGCCCTTTCATTTGCGCTCAATGGTCCAGCGTGGTGTTGGCACGTTTCTTTTATTCGCACTTTTTCCCTTCAAGGAATGTCGCTTACCCCGTACCTAATACCGTTGTAATTATGATTCGTAAATTTATTTTTGTTTTTTAAGTCTTGGGGGGTTAGGACGAAAAAATAATTGTTAGCTGTAGGAAATCTTAAAAAGGAAGGTAATGAAGTAAACAATTAAAACCCAACTTCACGCTTTTTCCCGTCAAAGTATATAGAACCTACTATCGAGGCACTTCGCACCTCATTTTCTGTGAAACATTACTTCCATCGCTTTCAATACAAATCCACACATTTTCTACTAAAGCGGAAAAATGAAAATAAATGGAATTCAATAATCAGTACACTTCAACTAGTCAAATAGTGAATGTAAATATTAAATTAATTATAAACTCCGAGGCCAGTCATAGCTTAGGAGCACAACCGTGCGACCGTAACCGTGAAAGGTGAGGGTTTCGATTCCCTCTCGAGGGAATAAAATATTAGCAATCAATATACAAAACCTCCAGAACTAACCGGAAAATAGGGAACAGAGTGTCTTAACAGTACGTCTCCAGGTTCCCTCTGCTTACCCTGCTAGTAGGATATAGGATATCAAAAAAATTATAATAGTGTATTATCAAAATCTTTTACTTATTATTGAAAGGAAGAAGAGCACACTAATAAGTCTACAGGCCGCCTACGTACACTACATGAATGCAATCAGATTATACCATTATCAAACCCCATGTATTCACATGACAATCCTATAGGAGACAACATGGAAATTAATTTCTATGGGGCAATTAAGCTGTGAACTAAACAAACTGTTGTTAGTAGGTAGCACTTATTTGAATTTATGTGTTATTCTTCTAACATAATGGTTATTTAAATAGTTATTTTAGTATTTTTTCTTTTATTATTTTCAGCTTCTTTTTTTATTCATTTCGTTTTCTCACTAGATTAATTTTACATTTATTTAAATAAAAAAATAGACCTAGTCATAATTATGAATTATAAAATTTTCAATTTTAACTTTTTTTCTAAATAAACTTATTTCTAAGCACACAACAGAATTAATTTTAATAAAAAAATAAAATATCAAAAACAGCCTTGGTCACCTAGCCTAGGCACAAAAAAAGCGTCAAATATGTAAATGCAGAACCAACAAGCACCATTCATTCACAAACATGGCTTTAATATAACTTAAGATATTTTTACCGACTCTAAATAAAAAGGTAGTTATCTTATCATTATGCGTGAATACAATCTCGTATAAATCGACTCGACATCTCTCGAGAACCAAGACTTAAATAAATATACATATTTTTTATATAGTTCTAAAGTCTAAATAAAGTATGGCAGTACTTTATGCCTTTATCAATCGGTCAACGTTGCATTTTAAGTTATAAATAATAATCAGCTTCACGCTGTATCCCGCATACAGCAGGGTAGGCAGAGGGAACCTAGTGTAAAAGACACTTCGTTCCCCACTTTCCGCAGAATTTTTCAAGGCCATACGCGTTAAGTAGCATAACTCAACGCCGAGCTCTTACCTTGGTGTCAGAGCCAAAAAATTAAAATATTAAGAAATAATAATTCATTCCCTCAGGGATCGAACCCGCAACCGTCGCGTTACAGTCACTGTGTCAGTCCCTTGTGCCACTGCGCCAAGACGACCTTAACTGAATATATGTTTTTTATATATAATTCTAAAGTCTAAATAAAGTATGGCAGTACTTTATGCCTTCATCAATCCGTCAACGTCGCATCTTAAGTTATAATATTCCTCATTTCACATACACCAAAGCAATCGTAACTAGTAATCTAGTAATAAGTTTTATTGGACTGTTCCTGAATTCATTTCCATATCCATCCATACGTATATTATAAATTCGATAGTAACTCTGTCTGTCTGTCTGTCTTTTACGCAATCAGGGCCAAACCGCTAATTTAATTGTGATAAAATACTCATATAGAGATACTTGAGGGTCTCGGGATGAACATAGGATACTTTTTTTCTCATATTTGTAATATTATCGATATACACTAATATATTAAAATACTTATTAATTTGACATGCAATTTATTCCGCCATGTTAATAACAACCGTCGCTAAGCGACCGTTGTTAAGCAATGATTTGCAAAGTTTGTTGTTAGAAAACGTCACCCAAAATGAGCTTGGTCAACGCATCTCTCTATGGAAAACTGAAAATAATTTCATAAATATATTTAATAAATATTTGTATAGTTCAAGCGGGCGTAGCCGCCATCGGGTCCACTAGTATATTATATATGGATTTACATAAAAAATTACAATTTCACAAAATATATTATCTTATAGTGCCTGTGTCTCTGCCTGTGTGTGCCTGTAAACGCGACTGATTGTGAGTTCGTCTCACTCGAGGAAATTAAATATTTATTTACATTTATATTTCCATTTACTCGCTCTAGTGGCAAAGCGCGGCGTTGAGTTCTCAACTTTCTCCAACTCAACTATTCCAACTCTCTCACAGAATGCCTCCAGAATTCCGCAGAAAGTAGGGAATGAACCAATATATGTATGTATATTTATATATAATTATATTTATAATCATGATCTAACTGACAGTTGAACTTATTTAGTTAAGTAAAAGGGTTAAATATTACCTTAGCTTTTGTCGCTAACAAGGCAAAGACAATTTGTTCTGTTCTTTAGAAACAATGTGAAATGACGAGCCAGTTGCCTGCCTCACCTGCCCTCATATAAAATGTATTTTATATTAATATTACATTTTTTTATAATAAATATTAATATAAAATATATTTTATATGAAAACCTAGACGTTCCTCAGGTACTTTGAGTTTTGGATTGAACCTAAATTTACTAACTATGCAAATGTATATAAATGCTTAAGGCGGAAAACCGAAATATTTTTAAATATAAAAATACCATCATTGAGTGAAATTCGATCACAGCAGTAGCTTGAACTATGATTGATTATACCAATTTTTTTATAATAATAAACAATAAAAAATATATATAATATAATTTATGTAAAATATTGTATACCTTCAAACTAAAACGTGCAATCAAATTATAAGAAATACAAAAATAACAAGAAAACCTCTAGACAGCACCGCAATTTCTGAAAGCTCCAACCCCAAAAAACTTGAAATTCCCTCCAATACGAGGTATTTGTTTTAATTATGGTTGCCATCATTAATTATTGATGATAAAGAGAAGGACACACGACGAGCAATCGACACCCACCTAATGAAGCGGTCCAAATACAACTAATCAAATATTGACATCACAGTAAGAAATATTTGAAATTGAAATCTGTTATTCTGTTCACAATTACGTCCTTACGTCAAAAATTTTGATAGAATGTAGGTGTTTTTTAAACAAGCCTGGCGCAGGTGGTCTTAACGTGTTTCATAAAATATAAAAAGTTCATATATCAGATGCTTCTCACGTATGTAATAGGAATTAGTGCGATGTTGCCCTTAAGTGTAGGATGCAATGATGATATAAAAAAAAAACAAATTGATGACAAAAAATTAAACGTTAATTCGATATCGAATGTTGTATTCATTAAAATTGATTTAGAAACACAATTAAAATTAATTTATTATTCTCATTATAAACAAAAAAAGACATAAAAATTTAACTTTAGAGTTTAATATTTAGACTTTATAAATCCAATACATTAACAATAAATCAGATATAACCAAAGCAAAGGAATCAACATTGAATGATAAAACCGAATACAAGATGTGAGTGAAACAACTTTTTGCCATCAGGTAGGATATCGATGTCGTACAAATGGTAAGAATACTATAAGAAACCGTAATTAGGATGAGATCGGATGACCACATCGACCTGCGAAATGACACGGTTGCCGCCATTTTGATTGTAATTTCGGACTGCGTACGCGCAGATTATAGTGCGGTAGACGACATTTACGATAGCGAGGCCCGGATAGGCCAATTTGGGTTAAAAAATATTGTGAGTCGATTGTGGGATATTATTTTTGATTATTCTTTTGATGTTTCATGTAATTCGAATGTACGGTAAGGTGGTAAATATTTTAGATATATCTATGTATTTATTAATTTTTTGTAAGTTTAATTTCACCTATGTGGTCATTTCTATTGTAAAAAAATAGTATTTTTTAACATAAATTAATTTAACATCACAAATAAGTGAGACATTATAATAAATTGTTTTAACTTATAACGAGACATTACGTTATGTATTTTAATTAAATTGAAATAAACAATTAGTGAAAGTAAATAAATAGATACTTCCGCTTAAAAATATAAATAGAAACCATTGTCGCAGTAACGAAGACCGCCATTGTGACATCAGAAATATTAAATTAATGTTGTGATATATACCTTCATTAATTTTATGTGATTTTTGCGTCTAGGTAAAAAAATACCTTTTGGTGGAAAGAAAGTAGGTAGGGTAGTCGTGGTTCAGGAGATAAATGTGCCGTGTTACTGGTTATGTTTATGGTTCGATTCATACGCGAGGACATGAAATATTTAATATTTTCATTTTCTCGTTCTGCTTATAACTACCAAGGCAAAACGCGGCGTTGAGTTCCTCCATCCAATACACAATGCCTCCAGAATTCGGCAGGAAGTGGTAAATGGAAGTGAGTGTCTTAACATTATGTTCCCAGGTAAAAAGGAAGTAGAGCCAGTTTTGACAGTTCACTCTGCCTAAATTGCAAGAAGTTATAAAAAAACTTAAATTTATTCGGAACATCCTTACAGAATTCCTATTTAATATGCACATGCATAATAAAAAAGATAAAACTTATGATACTTTAAAATTGTAAACAAAAAGTGGTTTCCTTTGGGAATTAACGTTTATTTATTTGGTGAGCATGTAGAGTAAGGGATCGCGATTGTATTCCTTTTTGTATAATGTTTTCACTGAATCACCTGTTTCGTGTTCGTCAAAGCCTAAAGAATGGCGATGTTCCTGAGAAATGCACTTTCTTTTTGTATATACTTTAAGTAAATGATATGTGTTAAATATTTATTTAAAAACAATACGAGACCGTCTTGGCGCAGAGGCTCGATCGTGTGACTGTAACACGTCAGTTTTGGGTTCGATTTCCATTCAGGAGAATGATTTTTTATTTTCTAGTGTTTTTATTTCTTTTTATTTCTTCGCTCCGGTACCAAGGCGCGACGTTAAGTTCCGCTACCGTAGTCCAACCCGTAAGCATGTAACCACGTACATAGTTATTGTGAGTGTATAGTTACTGGGAAATATTTATATTTAAATTATTTACCTGATTTAATTAGAAGCATGTAATGACTTAAAATTCACTATAATTTCGCTTTTTGGATAAGAAACTGAAAATAATGATCTTTAACGAAACTCTCATATATTTGCGATACTGCAAGAACTTTACATAATATTTTTTCTTAGTATAACAACAAATATTATTTTTGGAAAAAAAGGCTTAATTAAAAATTTTAATCGTAATAGTTAGCCATATACTAATAAATAAATGAAATTCCTACATTATAGGTATATTGTTCACACTTTACCACTATATAAAAAAATATTTAATTAAATTTTGTATCATTTTAAAGTAACATTACACGTTATTTAGTTAGAATTATATAAATATAAAAGATCCACTTTAAAACAAATGTAATATAATTATTTTTATATTATATAATTTTGGTAGTGCCTTAGCTTGACCACATCCTCAATCTTTCATATAAACCAAGCATGTCCTTACACAAAATTGAGGCTTTCCAATACTTTCTGAGAAATTTCCAAACAACAAAGAGAGCTTCATGATAAAAAAGCGTATATATCGTACATTGTAACTCTCCTCGCTTCCTTCTCTTCCCGTGGTTTATGCGACAGGACAAACAAAAACCCGCCCGGCATCCAGACCTAATAGGTAACCTTATACGAACCTGCTTTGAGATCTGAGATTTTGTTTTGCTTTGGATAGACAACTAGTAGGCTATTGTAATATTGTCTTTGAAATAAACTTCTTGGAATATGTCATTTTAATTGGTTATAATAATATTAATAATAAATTATAATTTCATAGAATATTTGTGTTGTTTATAGAAATATCTTCAATAATATAATACTAGTACTATAAAAGTTATTTTTGAATGATTTCTGTTGACGACTTCTCTAGCAAAATAAAATATTTACAGCATATTATGACCGTAATTAATGAGTTGTGTATTGAATATTGAATTTTACTCGTAACTTAAGATTCCAATAGGTATATTAATAAATAAGAAAAAAGTTTTTAATAAAATAGCATTTATCGTTAAATAATAACTTAAATTATACTCGTAGTTAGAAATTGAACCGCGAATCGAATCTACTATATCTAATAATGACAATGAGTTAAGTTTTAGTTAGATTGATGTAAGATTTAGTTAAGTTTAGATTTATTTTAGTTATGTTTAAAGTTTGAGTTATGTTAAGATTTAAAGTAGAACGCAAATTAACAATGCTTTCGAAATTATCATTTATCATTCGGACGAATACAGTCCATACGTACGGAGTTACGTAACTAAACTTGGCGTCATATTAATTATTTAGAAAATTAAGATTTTAAATATATATATTTACGCATATACTTTTAATAACTTTATTTATGAATAAAATATATTCTTGCAAAAAGTAGTAGATATTGCACCACCTTAGAAAATAAAAAAAAATCAATTAAAGTTTACTAAAATATTTAATTTTTAGGCTCTGTCAGCCTGACATGAATGCGCACGCGCATAAGGATTCTCATGATGCATAATTCCATGAAAGCCATGGTGTTGTGGAACATGCAGCTCTACCCAAGGATCCCAACCCAAACCGCCTAGATGCTATATCACTCTTACAACTTATTTGTCGTTAGTTACTTAATACTTTTTTCTATTTTTAAAATAAAATTACAAATGCCTTCTATTTTTACGTATTTCGAATATTGGCAAAGTAAGTGGCGAAACTTAACAGGACAGCCCTTTGGACTTTCAATAACATATTATAAACAAAATGAGACATAAAACTTACCGATAATATGGAAACGCTTGCGGCACATGCAGGTCCATAGGCACGGATGCGTGGGCATGCGCATGTGGGTACTCATGCTGCATCATCCCGTGGACGCCGTGGCCCAGCATCGCGGCCCAGGGGGATGCGAATCCACCAGGGTGCTCCATTCCACTTGTCACTTTTTCATTATTTTATGTTTAATTTAGCACTTTTTGTTTAATGTTAGGGTAGGAACATTGTTTGTCTTAATTTTTTATTATGATTAAAAAGCCATTTATTTTTGTTTTGGATACTTACTGCGCCAATGTAATGTAAATAAATTATTAAGAATAATTATTAATTTCAAATATTTGTATTTTAAATTGTAATGAAACTATAATTTTTATTATTTTATAACTTCTATAATTTTCTTTATGTATTTCAAAAATTTGAAAAAATGTATCCGTATTGACACTATTCCTATACAAAACTAGCCTCTAACTTTATGTAGTATTTATATCTTTAACAGAAATATTATTAAACGAACACCACGCAATGCCTTGCAAAATTAGCCGAAAGTAGGTAACGGAGTGTCTTGACACTATGTTCCCTCTGTTTACCCTGCTGTATACAGAATACAGTATTGTTAAATAAAATATTTTATAGTTAAACTAACTGGCAATGAAAACGTATTTACCGTACGTCTACGCTTCTCATAATTTTCGTCAGTTTTATCATCACCTATTAGTATAGAGTTTATTTGCTCTTGTCTAACTCTAAAGTATTTATTGCGCAGTGTTTTGTTAACCTCACAGATTACAGGTTTTTGTACTGACGATGTTTGTAAAGCAATAGCAGCTGTTTGAGTTGGCTCGGGTGCGCGGGAGTGCTTGTTGGACCTCACTAAATTGTATTTGTTCAGTTAATTCTTATATTTCAACTATTATTTATATTTTTTACGAAATAACTTTGAGAATTTTTGAAAATGATTCTAATAATGAATTGATTATAATTTAATTACCTAACTCTAAATTTGACAATATTATGCTACAAATTAACAAAAAAAAACAACATTTACTATACCAGAACAACCGTATCACTTAAAAACACACACAACAATCACAACCGGTCACAAAAAAATAACAAAACAAAAACTGTCAAAATCACCGAAAAAAAATCCCACAGACAATCAATCAAAATTCACATTGCAAAAAGGCGCGAACTGTCAAACGTCGGAAACGTCCGGATACACATACGAGAACAAACGTTAGAGTATTTACATGCATTTTGCGAACACGTGTGCCGTGTCTGTCGGTCCAGCGGTCATTGAGAGGATGCTATCAAAACTAAGTATAGTATGGTAGTGTGCGCCGAACCGGCCCGCAGCATACGAAACAAGATGTTGGCGGGGCGTGCTAGCGTGGCTGAGCGTCACGTTGTAATTGGGTTACCTTTACGTGACGCGGGCGAGTGTCACGTCTCTAGTAGGGTGTGCCCTAATTATTGCTTTCGCGAGTTGTTAGAACTCGATACATCGATCCGAACGGTTTTCTCGATGTTTGGCACGTGTTGGTTTTTTTTTTGTTTTTATATTAAATTAAATTATTGTATTAAATTAAATATATGTTTTTGTGTGCTATTTATAAAAAAAAACAAGCTTTCGCTTTTCAAAAACAAGTACATCTTATCATGAAATAAATCGTCGCGTATCGCACAATCATCTCATTAAATTTCTGCCATACCAATTTGGGACTGGCTGCCTTTTAAATTCAAAATTTTGAATAAAATACACAATTATCGTCGAAATGCCTTGGAAATGTAGGAGATAAGTTGTTTTCTCACGACATTACACCTATGACCCAGCCTCGAATACGTTTGTAACTGTCGAGCAATTTTCATGTGAATGAACTACCAGTGTAATTGGAGCCTCTTTTCAGTGCTTTCTCCATATTGAAAGAGGTCAAACGTAATAAAAACGATATACACATACTAAGCCCATAAAACATTGGATATGTAGATTGTAATTACTCATAGAATGATACAGTATGACTAAGCTTACGGTATTTTTAAATATAAAGGTATTTGAAGGCTTACAATTTTTGTAGAGCCTCAATAGAGGTAGAGCTGGTTGATTAAATATTCTATTTCATTAATTATGATAATCTTTACAGTTAACTTAATTTTTTGCTAAATAGAATATTTAAAATATTTTTGTATCTGTCAATATTTTTTAACCAATATTTAGTGATATGTGATAATTAAACAAAAAAAATAAAAAATACCTTGATATGTTAGCGATTTTGACTTGTATTTTAACACTGTTCATATTTACTTATTAAAACATGTTATACCAACCACCATTACAAGCAAAAAGAAAACAAAAATTAAAACTTACAGTACACGCCATACTAAAGACAAGTTTAAATGAAAAATAAATAAAAACAAAAACAAAACACCAGAATAAACTAAATAAAAATAAACCAACACCACTTTTTACATTCACTCTATGCCATCCATTTTAGAGTGAAACAGATATATATAGCGAGTGTCGATTTAAAATTCAAATGGCGGCCGCTGATTGGTCGAAGAAGTGGGGGCGTGGCCGGCGCGGGTGGGCGTGTCCGTTGATTACGTGTGAATTCTGACGGGTAATAAATTAGTTTTACAGAATAACGTAGCCTTGGCTTCCCTCGCCTTGGGGGGTTACGGTGCTACGACGTAGATACTATAGCTAATATTTCAAATATCACGTAGAATTTTCATATTAGGTAGTTTTAAGTTGGGTAATGTTTATTTGATAAGTAATTATTCGAGTTTCTAATATTGTCTTGGTAAATTGAGACATCTTCCATATATATAGTTTTGCATATATAGTGCAGCAGTTGAAGCTAGGTAGTAGGTTCGAATTAATCCAAGGGGAGATCCTCTAATATATACAGAATCTAATATTGTAAGAACAACGTGAAAAAGGTGATAAGGCTCTGTCTATATATTCGATTCGATACAATGCGGAAAAATCAAACAAATTAAACGCCCTTTAAACAACTATTTATATTTAATTACAATTAAATATACTTACAGACGTATCGTTTCATAAAGTCAAGGAAAGTTATGTACAATTTTAACTTTTAATTAGTAATATATTAAGTTGTTTTTGTATTTGTTTGTTTTAAATGAATAAATAATAAGTATAAATTAAATATAACTAGCATTAAAGTTACTATGATATAATTACGAAAGCAGAGACTATGACTTTTAGTCTTGTCTAACGACTTTTCTATGCCTCCAAACATTGACCTTCTCTAATAGGCAAGGGTCACATAAAATGTAAAGGATTTTGACCCTTATGCTGGTTTATTTTAAGGTATATATAAAACACAATAGCGATTCCGCTAGGCTTCGTATTAGAAATTCTGGAGGCGTAGGCGGTAATCGATAACACTGTGAGTACCAACGGCATATCGGCAAAGACGAGAAAATCTTTAAAATTGGTATTTTTGTGCAAAAATGTTTTTTTAGCTTCACGCTATATCCCGCACATAGCAGGTTAGGCAGGAGGAACTTGGGAACGTAGTGTTAAGAAACTCTGTTCCCTATAAGAGCTTTTATTCCCCACGTTCCGTTGAATTCTAGAGGCATTGCATGTTGAGCGGCGGACGTCAACGCCGCACTTTGCCTCTTTACCAGACAGACGAAAAGAAAATATTTAATAGATATTTCATTTCCTCGAATGGGAATCGAATACACAGTCTCTTTATAATTCTTAATAGAATTCTAAATATTATCTATTAATATTACATTAAAATATACTTCCTAATACTCCTTAAAACTTATTTAAATTACAGATTCTAGTACTATTTGTACAACTTCTAATGACTTATATTGAATCTATGGAATTATAATATTTATTACTTAATAATATAAACCAATTTGCCTTGAAGATATTTCTATTTTTTATACAATTCTACTGACTGTATACTTGAGATAGTTAACTGTCAAGTCACGTGCTCGTATCGATCGATCTGCAGACGCCTTTAGAGGCTGTTTCAGATATTACAGGGAAAACAGGAAAATTCTAAGTGGAATGGACAAGGAATGAAGGAAGTAACGCTTTTAAAATTTATTATAAGTCTGCTTCAAAAATTATTTAAATACGGTAACCCTCAAATATCTTGTATTCCCCCAATAAAAATTACATCTTTGATTTTGTGCTTGATATAATAGATATCATATATAACAAAAATATAATAGTAGATATTAAGTATATAATATTTTAAACATTAAAACGTATTTCCAAAACTATTAAAATTTGCACTAAATTTAAAAATGATCAAAATTGGTTTCAAATGAAATAATGGGGAAGTATGTATGTATGTCACAAATAGTGCAACGGTGAAACACAAGCTGATTGTGGAGTGCCATTCATCACCTGGAACCCGAAAACACAATGCCATTTCCCTAAAAAAATTATAATAAAAACCAAATCCAAAATATTATTCAAAATGTTTAACAACCACTACAACATGAGCATAATTTAATGATAAGGAACTTTCTGTAGTTCAAAGTTTATTTACAATAAACGGGGCTACCCGATGAAAAACAAAATAAAAAACACATTTATAATATGATACTAAAATATTTCATGCAAATGACACCTGCGGTAGGTAGCAACAAAAGTTATTGCAAATAAGGCCACGGCACTGTTGTGCATAATAAAATGGAGATTCCCTTATACAAAGTTAATTTACTTAAATAATCGATAAATCTCGCACCCGAATCGATATAACAAAATTTGCGAAATCGTAAAAAGATTGAATATATCGAAAGGACGCGGCGTGGACGGACGGACGGACGCAAGAAATCATTATTACCGCTGCATCCATACAAATAATTGGCCCGTAAACATGTCAGGGCGGCGTCTCTGCCATGTATATTGTTGTAGGGTTGTCCATTTATCCGGTAATATAAGATTAACAGATACTGTAAAAATTGTTATTATTTTTTTAAGATAATATTTATAAAAGTTAAATATTTTTTATCTGGAAGTTGCAAATTTAATATTATATAAAAAGCGTAAGACACCAGTCTATTACATATATTAATAAAGATAACTATATAAAAAAATAACTATGTCACTCAAACTGAAATAAAGATTTAGGAAAATGTTGAATTGGATCTTCTGAATATATTATTTTCAGTTATTAATCATATTTTTTATTCAACAATTATGCATATAGCTACATCACTAATAAACCAAAGATTCTAGTTCCATATTTTAAATATATTTTTTTTAAAGCTAAAAGCCTCGACCCTACGCCATCAGAATCTGTCAATGTCATATCAATAGAGTGCGGGCGATTTTTTGGCGCGTCGTCGTGCGGCATTGTGATTGTGAGGTACGTGATATCTTCATTGCTATCTAACCTACAGTACTGGAACAAATGCACATTATAATATATATAATCCATTTCTCTGGTGTCGAGATAAAGGACGGTGTTGAAATCCGCCATTCAATTATCGATTTTACAAATATCTCTAAAATTAAATGTCATATCGAGATTTTTCTACCTAGCCTAAAATATTTCTATGTATTAATAACAGTAACATACTACAAACTTAATATAAAATACTTATAATTTATAAAGAAATAGATACATAGATAAGTTAAGGAATTTAATATTTAAACCGATATGACATTTTTTTATACTAGTGTAATAAAAACAATAATTCCGTGTTTCTCTTCATATTATTATAAATTATGACACCTGCCTTTTTATCTTATACATATATATTTAGTAAAAAACCTTATTTTCCATATAAGTTATTGTATTGTAGTTATAGCAATAATGATCAAGCTAATTAAATTAAAATAAAAGTTGACTCTACGTTTTTAATGAAAATAAAAATTAAATTACAAAACAAAAGTTCAGTTCAGTTCTTAATTTATGGCTGTTCGAGCGTGCCAGTTGAGCACTAATCACTTCGCCAACGTCACGTTGTATGGAGGAGAATGCATGTCAAAAAAAGGTCCAGTTAAAGTACTGCCTTCACCTATAAAATAATATATATATATATATATATATATATATATACATGTACTTCCAAACAAAAGTTACTCCACTGATCGAAAAATTGTCAGCTGACATTTTATTATGCTTTTTCATAGAAACGATTGGGGCACTGAAACATTTTAACAAAACAAATTGTATTTCAAACGCGTGACAGCGTGGCCGGTACTGCGGGCTCGTTTTTATTCCAAATAAGAGCGGTTCCATCGATTAATAAATCGATCGTTAGTTCAGCATTCCATCGACAGGTGGCGTCATTGTTCGCCAATGTGTAATTAAAATGGTTTTTTTTTCGTTTTTAGCTTTAAGCTGTATCCCGCACACAGCAAGGTAGGCAGAGGGAACCTAATTGTTCCGAGTATCAATTCACTTTCCTATTTTCCGTCGAATTTATTTATATATTTTTTTTATATTTTTCATCTGAACAGAATCAACTTTTCTATGTTTTTATTATTTATAGAATTTCTAAGGTGGGAATCGAACCCACAACCTTTCGCTTGACAATCACACTATGTGCATAGGCGCTAAATTAAAGTTAACAGACAAGAGCCTATCATGGCTTATTGATGCACCAATTAAAATAATTAAAGTAACTCGTCTCTATCTATTAAGTTGTTTATCTTTCGATAGGTTAAAATTTAATTGGAGTAAGTGAGTCTCAGAGTTGTCGATCAATGGACGATTTAGAGTAGCGTTAAATTAATAGCTACTGTAAACTGTACATTAAGAAATGTGTATAGTAGGGGTTCTAGATATTGCTTTTTCATCTGTAGGTATACAGATCTGTAAGTTCAGCCTGTACCTTAGTTATTTTTTTTTTCAAAATATGATTAAATTCGCCCAGTCAGATAATCATCAACTACGCTACTATAAAAATGAAAAAAAATATAAAAACCCGTTTAAGTGTCTTTTAATGATTCAACTTATTATTGGTCTATAACAGATTGTTCTTATAATAATGAACGGGTGTAATTTTAAAAATATTTGAGACATTTATCTCAAAAAAAAATTAAAATTTATAATCAAATAATAGATCTAACATATCGGTCAGTCCCGTAAAAAAAATAACCTAGTACCTACCAATAAAAGAACTTAAAACTATTTTATATTATTCTCATGGGAAAACAAGCTCGCCTCTAACCACTTACCTAGTCGATGGTATCGACGCCCCATAACATTCACCATAAAACGTAGACACCAACATTTCAGTGTTCGCACTATCTCGATAAAGATAAAACGTATTAAATCAAACGACGCCGCGTTTTTTAACCTGTATTCTTATTCATTAAATCTTTAAATAAAAGGGAAAAAGTCACAACGAGTGGGGGGCTGACATAAACCATGCGAGCAAAAACTAAGATTCCACGTTTTAACATAAGCCCCGTAAAAACTGAATTCACTTCTGATTTTCTGTACAATCCACGGACTAAAATTATTATATACTTAAATGTTATATTATTGATAATACCTTTGTGCGTTTATCTGAACGGGCACAGCAGATGATGGTTGGGGGTTCAAATCAAAGAAATGAAACATTTCCCCGAGTTGATGTACGAGTAGTGTTGTTATTCTTTTAGATTGGGAGACACAGTCTATGCCAAATAAGACACATTTTATTTGTTAATGATATATGTAAGCAATCTCTGTCTACTACGCATACTTTATTGATGCTTGATAATAAAATTGTATGTAAATTCAAGAATGCTACATTTCTGTATATTTAAAAAAAAATCAGCTTCACGCTGTATCCCGCACACAGCAGGGTAGGCAGAGGGAACCTAATGTTAAAACACTTCGTTCCCAATTACCTGCCGAGGTCTGGAGGCTTTGCGTGTTGAGTGGCACTGTATATTTATAAGGTCTAGTAACTACAATATATCTTTTTTTCTCATCTCCAAGCTTTATCCCACTTCTAGTTTATGTCTTAAAACTAGATTCCCCGGCTTAATCTATATTAACTCCGTTCCCCACTTTCCGCCGAAATTTCGTGGCTTTGCTAGTTGAGTGGCCAAACTCTACGACGCTGTATGCCTCATTACCAGAGCGAAGAAATAAATAATAATTAATTTACCCGAGTGCCATATACGGATATTATAATAAGTATAACTAATATCACTAACATTTGTTCAATTGCGTTCAATTCGACGAATTCTATTTCTGTTATTTATAAGAATGACTGACAGATGCATTTTACTAATATGTTAAATTCCAAGAATGTTATACAGAAATACGAGGAAACCAGCGGTATTCTGCATACCTATTACTAAAAAAAACAATATTTAATTACTTTCGATCACCCATTTATGTTACATAGCCTAAAACCAGTTGTCGTTAAGGTTTTCAATTGAAATATAAGCTATAGCCGATCGGTCGATCGAAAAGCACCGGCTCTTGTCAAAGCGTTCGGGACGAGAGCAAAAAATACTGTAATTATTTCACTCAAAGGGTAATTTCAACTCATTGTTCTTGAGAAATACCAATTATATACAATTACTCGTATATGACAATGTTATGGATGGATTCCTTCGTATCGATACAGAATCGATGTCTCAGATGTCTCGGATGCCAGGCGCGTTCGCTTCGGTGCAGCCTTTGTTCTCGCAAAAAGTGGAATAATGAAAACTAAGGAATATTATATAAGCTCGTCGGTCGCGGGTTGTGACGGATAGGTGTGAAAAATTTGGAGATATTTCTTATTATAAGCTTTGAACGTCGGAATATTTACAAAATTTTATTTATTGTTTTCATAGGGAGGGAGAAATTGAAAGATATTATCAATCTTTAATCCAAAAACATATTGGTACGTACATATTTCCAGTTGCCTTTAGAAATGTTGTTCCTGTTTTACCCCCCCAGATAAGAAACTATATTAGCATTTATCAGATTCACCGTGCGTCACAGGTTAAGCAGGAAGTACCCACCCTCGGACTGGGACTCTGAAGTGTTAGCTTATCATTACATTTTAAATGATTAATTTAATCATTCAATAAGTGTTTTAAAACAAAACTTTTTTTCTTCAATTTTTTTTTATTTTTTTTATTCAATTTTTTTTTCTGCCATTTGCTATATGATAAGCATTCTTAAGATAATAAATAATCAATCAATAATTTTGTTTCTCAGCCAAGGGCAACTAACACTAGAGAAGCCATCATGATGATGGAGTGATTGTCTGAAGAAATATTTCACGTCAAACCGGTGTTATAATAGATAGGTATGTAAAATCATTATATTGAATAATTAATATATATATGAGAATATAAGAGACTATGGCATGTGTGACAGTATACGCGGCAGATAGTTGATTCGATTCCCACTATGTGCGAGATACAATCTGAAACCAAAAAAACAAAATTCCCCAAAATTAAAAAAAACACCTTACTCTATGACAGTATCATTAAACAAAATTTGTCAAGCCCTCATTTAAATGTATCACAGAATGATCTAGATCTCATTGGCATCGTATGCAAAAACGCCAGCATTAGTATCCTTATAGATCTTATATTAATTAGTACAGAATAAGATCCATTAAGCCAATACATCGAAGTTAAAGGAACCGCCCGTCACTCGCACCTATCCACCATATATGAGGAGAGGCAGCCGAAACGCAAAAACTTCGCTTTCCTCCTTGGATTTATTATAATTACTTTGAATCGGCTGATAATTATTGTAAGGGCTGTTGTACACTGGGATGATTGGTGAATCATTTTTTTTTCACTCGGCGGAGAAGGCGGAGAGTCCAACTATTAGCTTATAATGCAAAAATGTAAACATAACTTTTAAACTTTATTCATGAAACTATAAAAATATATCATCACGAATCGATGCCTGTGTATGAAAGGTATATAAGGAAAGATGTTATTGATAGTTTTTATTAAAGTTTAAAACCCAAAACAATGATTTTTTAAATTTTTGTCTGTTTGTCTGTGCATTTGTTCACGCTAATATCTAAGATTTAAGGAAATTTAAATAGAATAGTGAAAGCTTTTCTATTTTGCAAAATTTCCTTAACATTCAGTATGTGTTTTATTACAATTGGTCACAAATAAAAAAGTTATATGGGTATATTCTTTTAAATTACAACATTATTAGATCAGGAAAGTAATTGAGATGAGAAAATAAACAATTGTACAAGCGGGCGAAGCCACGTAGGGTCTACTAGTATCTAATAATACCTGTAATAAATGCCAGAATTATGCAGATTAAAAAGGTTGAAATTTATGTAATTTTAATAATATTTAAGTTAAATTTAGGATGTCCATAGGCTTACCGAAAAGAAGTTTTCTTTATAAAATTCTTACGTTCTCACATTCAAAATTCATCTCTTCTTTACAAAAACTTATGTTAATAAACTCCAAGATTAAAGTCGAATAAATAAATTCCTTGTGAAAATATTTCTTTTTATATTATCGACGTCGTTTTTAAACTATAGTTTAAATGAGATTTATATTTTAATACATTATACAGCAGTGTATGTAGAGGGAACTTGGAAACCTAGGGTTAAGATAATTCCGTTCTCCACTTTTTAATTAAATAAAATGAAAAAAAAAATAGCAAAATTTAAAGGTTTGGCAATGAAGTCGAGAAGGTCGCATTAGTTAACATTTAACTTGGCTCTAACTTCACATTATTTTTTTTATGGGATTTTTCTTTCACTAGTAAGCATCTAAAAAAAAAGTAAATAATATTGAAAATAATAAAAAAAATTCAAACGAATGCCTATAGATAGCTAACGATAATGTACATGTATAAAAAAAATGATTAATTAATATGGATACATTTGTTAATTAATTATTATTTTTATATACCTACCATATTAGCTTAAATTGATCTATATATATACATAAATTTAGTTATTTATTATTATTATTTGTTTTCTATATATTTTCTATCTCATGTTACGAGTACTAGTATTATATAGTTACTTACTAGGTTGGATTCATTACTTTCTATGTAGCTATATAATATGTGAAACTGAAATAAATATTTTTATTTTATTTATTTATGTACCTACATAGCAGTTAAGAGCCAATGGCACGTCCGTCGTAAACACTATATAAGAAACTTACGAAACAATGCGTTTATTGATAACGTTCACGGAGCAACATTCCACTATACTTTATAGATATGGGTTCAAATCCTTTGTTATAGTTTTTTGTTATATTCAATAATTTTTAAAGATATCGTCTGTACAACTGATGATAAATCTCGACTAATGAGGCCGACATTCAGGGGCTCAAGGGTGTGACTGTAACGCGACGGTTGTTCGGTTCGGTTCGATCCTCACTGGAGGGAATTAATTATTATTTATTAAAATTTCTATACCACCAGGGCAAACGTCCGGCGTTGAGTTCCGCGGTCGAATAAATCGGCGGAAAGTGAGGAACGGAGTGTATTAACACTAGTTTATCTTGGTCTATGCTGCTATACGCGGGATACAGTGTGAAGCTGACAAAAAATAAAAAAATCCCGATTAATAGGTCTTTAAATAAATATACTGATAGCCTTATATGGACGTGTTGATTTACACAAACATCCCATAATTTTATTTGATTCCAACAAAGTTCTAATATGGCTAATGCTACTATTAACAGAATAAATTTAATGTTTTTCTCAGTATATCTCTTTCTTATACTTTCGCCTTAGTTTGGTCTTATATATTATTTTCATGAAACGTACGTTACGTACGTACGAATTATTATAAAGTACTTAGTTATTTTTTTACTATATAGCTTTATTACAATTCTCACGGATTTGCTGATTTAGAACAATACATCGTAATATAGAAGTGTTATATCACTCTATTCTCAATTAGATATACGATCCGCACATTTAGATATCCATCCATCAGCCTTTTAAGGTCCACTGCTGGACATAGGCCTCCCCCAATGCTCGCCACTCCGTCCGGTCCTGCGCCCTTTGAATCCAGCGGGTTCCCGCTGTCTTCTTAAGGTCGTCGGTCCACCTGGTTGGAGGGCGGCCTGTACTCCTTTTGCCGAGACGTGGTCGCCATTCGAGGACCTTTCTTCCCCATCGGTTGTCGGTCCTCCTGACATTTAGATATACTCGTAGATATTATGAGGCCAGGCGCATGGGGTACAAAGTATGACTGTAAAACCGACTGCTTGTGGGTTCGATCCCCACTCGAAGAGATAAAATATTTATTTTAATTAATTAATATAAATTAATAATTTAATAATTATTTAAATATATAATTCTTCGCTCTGATGTCGAGGCAAAGAGATAGACCTCTAGAATTCGGCAGAAAGTGGGAAACGTAGCAGCAGCAACGTATAAGCAGAGGGAACCTAGTGTTAAAATAACACTAGGTTCCCTCTGCTTACCCTGATGTGTGCGGGATACAGCGTGAAGCTGGTTTTTATTTATTATCTACATCTTTGACTCTATATATATTTTAGTATCCTCTTAAGGAGTGTTTATAATACAAAAAAGAAATCGAAAGCTTTTGATTGCCCTCGATATAAATATTAATAGGTAAGTGCAGGTTGATTCATAAAGCGTCGAGCGGACAGAACAATAGCTTAGGATCTACATACCTACGTCTCAGTCACACTTGTGAATGTGACGAAACCGTTTAGGGATGTGGGTTTGATGGAAATTATTAAAATATAGAAAAATTTTCAAAATCGGTTCACCCAGTCAAAATTTATGAGGTAACAAACATAAAAAAAAAATTAAAAAAAAAAAATACAATCGAATTGATAACCACCTTTTCTTACAGAAGTCGGTTAAAAAAATACAAGTACCTAATATATAGACAGATATGGAGAATCTAGTGCCAAGACACTTCGTTTTCTACTTGTAGTAACCAGATTTTTATTAGTGTTTTTATACATATAGGTATTATAAAGATATTTTTTTGGTTGAGTGCAGCAAAAATAGATTGCTATATAGAAGGACGGAGTTAGTTACTCGTTAATTTTTTAAAATTATAGCTTTATGAATAGCGAAATTCAATCTTTCGAACCAATAAGGCCATCACGGTTGTGGATTTTATCTCCACTCAGGGGAATTATTCAATATTTTCATTCCTTAGCTCTGGTAAGAACAATCCAATGCCTTGAAAATTAGGTGGAAAATGGAAAACAGAATATCTTAGCATTAGGTTCCTTTTGCCTATTCCGCTATATGGAGCATTGGGTGAAGATAAAAAAATAAATTAATAATAAATCAACCATTACTCTGACACAGAATCAAACCCACTATCATTGTATTATGATCGACACTTTTCTTTCAAACATAACAGTTTTGGAAAACAATTAAATTTATAATAGAAACAAACATTAGACAACCCTATCGCATCGTGTTTGTTTTTACGTAGACCCGCGAATTCATCGCATACATTCTCTTAGTATGGACAAAATAAGTGAGTCGGAACTACACGTAAGAAGCTGTCTGTCTGTCTGTGTCACCTGATATAGCGAACTAAACTCGACTCTATTGTTACCACAATAAATATAACTTGAAGGTATAATAAAATGGCTACCGTTCTTAGGTTTGAAGAAAATCAGTTTTATTTATTTGGGTTAAAGTGTAATTTAAAATAACCTGTCCAATTTTGTTTTGAAACTGTAGCATCTAAGGCTAAAAACAACGTGATGATGGAGAAGTAAGCAGAAACGTATTAAATTCGCATTGACGAAAATGCCATTTCGTAGTTTTTCTTCGTGGATGGGAATTTTTCGTGGGTATCTCACATTTTTGATGCTTCACGAAAATCGAGTAGATGCGGCAGGTTTTTTTGAAAATTGGCAATTAGAGGTTGAGTAAAACCAATATATTTCATTAATGTACGCTGTAAAATTATATTAGTTTTCTCATTTCGAGAACGTTCGAAAGGTAAAAAGGAGCGACGCGTAGATAAATTTGGTATTTTTGGACTATAATAAAAATTGTTGATTTTAGTTGATTAACTTAGGTAGTTGACTTTAGTAGATGTGCAAATATATATAGTATTTATATGTTTTTAGCTTTTAAAAAATACCTATTTTTGAAAAAAATGTTTTAAATTAAATTAAATAAATTTCACGTAATATCTATATAATATAAAATTATCTCACGTAATATATATTAGATATATATTATAAATAATAGTTAATAATATATATTAAGGTATATATTATTAATTCCAATTACACGTTAAGCGTTATTCATATAAAAAATAAATTCTATAACAAAATAGTTTGACATGTAAATATATATTTTACGTAATAAAATTCAACTAACACCAAGAAAAATATAAAATATTTTATATAAAGAATAATTCAGTTTTCTGTTTTGTTTTGATAAGCTGTGGCGTTTTGTTTCGCCACCCAACACGCAACGTCTCTATATCTGTCCACCGTTGACACTGTCGCAGTGGTACAGGAATTTGATTGTAAATGGCTGTAAGTTCGATTCCGATTCGGAGAAATGAATTATTTATTAATATTTTAATTAAGCACAGCGAATTCCGCCACTCAACACATAATGCCGCATAAATTCGGCTCAAACTGGACAACTGAGTATCTTAACACTAGGTTCCCTCTACCTACTCTGCTATGCAGCGTACAGTTAAAAAAAATCTACCCGCCTGCCTCGGACAACACAAAAGATATATAAAAGATATTAAACATAATTCTACTATTTGCTTAATCTTCCAATAAGATCTCCCTTGGATTACTTTTGATTTATGACGGAGACGTCACTCCGGACGTCCAAACGCCATTACTGCCCTCCAAGTGGCCGTTACTCGAGGCCATGGACATATTGTATTGTAGCAAGTAAAATTTTATGTTCTTATGAGAAATGCTCATTTGTTTATTTTTCTATTAACTAAAAAAAAACCTGTCAAGTCTATTTCGCTATTTTTTTGTATTCAAATAATATTTATATGGTTTTATTACATTATTAACGCTAAACTAACTAAGGAAAACAGTCAATTTGTGATAAAAAGCGAAATTGAATGAAAATGATAAAAAAATTGGAGATGCCGGGGATCGAACCCGGGGCCTTTCACATGCAAAGCGAACGCTCTACCACTGAGCTACATCCCCGATGATGATAATTTTATAAGTATGCATAGCTGTGAAAATAACAAAATATACATGAAAAACTAATGAGACTGAAAACCTCCTTTATTTCTCGTCTCAATCTTCAATCCCTCATTTACTTATCTATTATTAAATGATTGTATTTCAATACATTTAATAAAATACCTTTATATGTAACGTATATCTTAAGCAGAATTCTTAGCTATATCACAAATAAAAAAAATATATTAGACATACTTCTTTAGATAAAGTCGGTTAGAAAAAAATCGTTAGTTTCGTGCCCCTTCGGTCAACATGTCACAGGAGTAATTTTTTAACACTTATAGCAGCTTTTTTAATATCTACACAACTGGCCAGTGTCCCTCTAACAAAAACTAAATAACATAAGATGAAAGTTTTTTTTTTATATTATCATTTAGAAATTTCCGAAATCTATATGAGAAATACTATAGCAAATAGTTTTTTTTTTTGTTGATCTATCGTTTATTAGAATTATATTATGAAATATACAGGTTTTGGGTTTTAGCTAAAATCACGAAAACTTTACTATTGAAAATTTAAAAATATAAAGCTTAGCCTTTTAGGTGCTATATAGTACAGTAAAAAAAAACCATTTCACTTGTTTTATTAAATGAATCTCTTCCACGAGGTCTATCAATCAAGTATATCCCAGCCATGGGGGTAGAAATGGGAAGAATTTTACTAATACAAAATTAAGCATAAAAATAAATTAAAAACCTTTACACAAAGAAATCAGCGACAAACACCTGTGACAATAAACATACTTAACACAATTTTGACCTACTTTGCAAATAGTCGATACTAAAGTTACTTACTTTACACGTACTATGTATAGTTCTTAACATTAAATCATCGGGGATGTAGCTCAGTGGTAGAGCGTTCGCTTTGCATGTGAAAGGCCCCGGGTTCGATCCCCGGCATCTCCAATTTTTTTATCGCATGAAAATATTTAATTACTTTCTCTTATAAAAAAATATTACTATATAATAGTAGTATTTTTAGTATATTTATATAGACAATTATAATACTAATTTTTGTTTCCTTATGTACTTTTATTTTAGCTTCACGTTCATAACAGGGTAGCAGGGTAGAAGAGGACCGGGGAACCTAGTACTTAAGTCTTAAGATATTTCTCTTCCCTTGTTTCTGCTGAATTCTGGAGACATTGCGTCTTGAGTAGCGGAACACAGCCAGGAAATGAAAATATTAAATATTTCTTTCCCCGAGTGGGAGTCGAATCCAAAATCTTCACATTAACAGTTGCAAAACCTCTTTTTTTACTGTACTACAAAAAAATATATACAAATATTAAAAAACATTTTTTTATATTCTGTCGAACATATAAAAAGGTTGCGTAAGTCAAGCTTTCCTCTAATCATCCCCTACCGGTACCGTGCATCATAATGACAGCTCCTCATTCATGACACGTACGCGCTACGCGACGAGGTATTACCATGAACGGAGGTAGGAGATTCAAAATTTACGAGTGGGTTTTAAAAAATATACAAAGTTATAGTCTCGTCTTTAGTGGTTATATTCAATTTTGTTTTGATATTATAGACTATTATGTAGGCCAGTTATGGCGCACGGGCCCAAGTGTGTGATTGTAAACGAGACTGCCTGTAGATTCGATTCCAACTCGAGTGCCGAGGCAACTTGGGGCGCTTAGTTCTGCTACTCAACAGGCAATGCTGGAAGCACTACCACCACTAGGCTCCCACTGCCTACCCTGTTACACACGAGATACAGCCTGAAGCTAAAACAAAAGATTAAAATTTCTATATTAATAATTACTACGACAGAAGTTGTCGGTAATGAATATTGTCTAAGAATATGAAAATAGCAACTGTAACACGAAAAATTAAAAATATACAGAAAAATATTAAATACAAGTATAAAAGATAAATTCAAATACACTTATAATTCACCAAATTTACATAGTTCACTAAAAAAATCATTTTAGAAAATGTAAAAAGGTGGNGGGGATGTAGCTCAGTGGTAGAGCGTTCGCTTTGCATGTGAAAGGCCCCGGGTTCAATCCCCGGCATCTCCAATTTTTTTATCGCATGAAAATATTTAATTACTTTCTCTTATAAACAAATATTACTTTATAATAGTAGTATTTTTAGTATATTTATGTAGACAATTATAGTACTAATCTTAATTTACTATTGTACTTTTATTTTACTTTCACGTTGTATCCCGTACATAACAGGGTAGCAGGGTAGAAGAGGACCGAGGAACCTAGTACTTAAGTCTTAAGATACTTCTCTTCCCTTATTTCAGCTGAATTCTGGAGGCATTGCGTCTTGAGTAGCAGAACACAGCCAGGAAATGAAAATATTAAATATTTCTTTCCCCGAGTGGGAGTCGAATCCAAAATCTTCACATTAACAATCGCAGGAACTTTTTTGTACTGTACTACAAAAAAATATAAACAAATATTAAAAAACATTTTTTTATATTCTGTCGAACATATAAAAAGGTTGCGTAAGTCGAGCTTTCCTCTAATCATCCCCTACCGGTACCGTGCATCATAATGACAGTTCCTCATTCATGACACGTACGCGCTACGCGGCGAGGTATTACCATGAACGGAGGTAGGAGATTCAAAATTTACGGGTGGGTTTTAAAAAATACACAAAGTTATAGTCTCGTCTTTAGTGGTTATATTCAATTTTGTTTTGATATTATAGACTATTATGTAGGCCAGTTGTGCCGCACGGGCCCAAGTGTGTGATCGTAAAGACTGCCTGTAGATTCGATTCCAACTCGAGTGCCGAGGCAACTTGGGGCGCTTAGTTCTGCTACTCAACAGGCAATGCTGGAAGCACTACCACCACTAGGCTCCCACTGCCTACCCTGTTACACACGAGATACAACCTGAAGCTAAAAAAAGATTAAAATTTTTATTCTAATAATTACTACGACAGAAGTTGTCGGAATGAATATTGTCTAAGAATATGAAAATAGCAACTGTAACACGAAAAATTAAAAATATACAGAAAAATATTAACATACAAGTATAAAAAATAAATTCAAAAACACTTATTAATCACCAAATTCCAATTTACACAGTTCACTAAAAAAATCATGAAAAATGTAAATGGTTTTTTTCCTAACCAAGAGGAGAAGGAGGATATTAACTTCAACACAATTGGTGAAAATAATTCAATTTCAGTATTAATAATTTGGCTCTACATTATATTATAACAACGTCGTTCCATTTAAAAACAAAAAAACAAAGTCAATTTAAAAATAATTCCGTAAAACTTAACATTCTAAGGCTGTGAGAAGAAATTTTATTTCCGAAATAATTTTCCGTATTTCCATCTTGTTTTTCGTAGGTATCTGTGACAGGGTGCCGTCATGCCGGTCACGTCGCGCTACGTGCCCCTTTATAGCGGGATAGATAAAGGTAGATATGTAAAGATAGATAGATAGATTTATATAGATATACTTAAGGAAGTCAATACTCCGCTGAATAACTTCCTTAAAGGATCACGTTTTAATGAAGTTAAGACGAATTATACAGGTACATTATAATACTTAATTTGGGATGCCAGTCATGGCGCAGGTGTTTAAGGTTGTGACTGTAAACGGTACAGGTTGTGGTTTCGACGAAATTAATATTTAATATGTTGATTTCTTCACTCTGGTGTCGAGGAGAAGTGCGGCGTTTAGCTTCGTCACTCAACACGCAATACCTCCAGAATTCGGCTACAAGTGGAAAGCAGAATGCCTTAACACTAGACTCCCCGTGCCTACCCTGACGCATGCGGGACAAAGCGTGATGCTAAAAAAAAACACTTTCAATCCATGTGACTACGTAAGCCGTATCCACATAAGAGTTTAAAAAGCTGATTAGTATATTATTTCACATTTTTTTTTGGAAAAATGTAAACCCATAAACTTATACAATGTTGCTGCTCTAGTCAATATCCTAAACAAATATTAAAAATACAATTTTTACACATGTTTTTTTTAATATAAAATAAATAAAAAAATAATAATTAATTTGTTTTTAATATAAAATACCACAAGAATCTATTCTTTGAGAATTTACCAGTATTATCCTATACATCATTTCTGTACATCTCTTCTAATAGGGTTAAATACTTCATCTAACGCGTGAAGATATTTTTATGGGCAACGAGGAATGCCATCAGCAACGGATCTCGCTCCCTTTGACAACTCCATGATTTAATACACTAGTGCTATTTGATTATAACATAATCCACAATTTATAAGGCCATTTTAAATTATAGGAATAATTTTATTATTTAATATTATTCAAAAGAGCATTTAGTGATATGGTTTCATTTCTCTGCTCTGAGAGGTGGGGCGTTGAGTTACGCTATTTTTATATAAATGAGATAATTTTAGAGGTCTTCGTGTTGCAGCGGGATAGCATGTGACCTGCCTGCCCTGCCTTGGTAGAAAGGTTTCAGGCACGTTTCGAATTCGAGTGAAAAGTGGAGAACGGAGTGTCTTCACAGTAAGCTCTCTCGGCCTACCCTATTATCGTATATAGTAAATGTGAAGTTTAGAAAAATTTTGATATCAATTCCTGTTGTAAGTCCATCCATCCATCCATCCATGTTTCCAATGCTAAAATGCTTTTTCAAATAAGGCATTTTTCAAATATTGGCTAGAATCAATGATGAAGTCACGTCGGTAAGGAGATATTTATTGAAAACTGGCACTTTGCACTAGCTTAGACTGGTTTTCTATGCGGTTGTGCTATTTAAAATGTATAATATGGAAGAATATTCTCATTCTTTTGTAAAAGCTGTAGCTTCACATTTTTTTTTGCATATCGGCGTAGACAACCAGACACAGAGATATCGTGTAAGAGACATTCCGAGCTCCAATTTGAGCCTGAATTATTATATATCGTAAGTTAGGTGACGGTACTTAACACCGTCCTCTATCTTTTATCTCGAATCGAAGATATGAAAATGTAAAGCAGCTTTGACTTTCACCACTCAACACACAATGCTTCAAGAATTCGATAGAAAGTGGAGAATGGAAGTATCTTAATGAGAATGTAGTGTTTTAAGACTAGGTCCGCAAGTTCCCTCTACCTTGCCATGACGAGATAGAAAACCATCTGTGTAAACTCTACAGTGAATAAAATCATTTTGAATTACTTCATTAACATTTTAATATAATATTTGCATACTGTAACTAATTACAAATCCAGGTTAAAAAAATAAAATAAAGATAATTCATTCATTTATATTTTAGTAGATACTAAATTGGACACGTGGTGGCTTATTGGGTAGTATGTTACCTTCGATCAATTATAACCTTATTTTGTATAATTTTTTAAAGTATTATATTGAGAAAAATTACTAGGTCGAGAATTTTTAAGACCTAAGAGGAATTGACTTACAATGATTGAACCTCTTTCTTTTTTCTCTCCTCTTCATCCAAAAATTAAAAAAAAGACAAATAAAAGGACATTTTGTTGCATAAGTCAAAAGTTGAAACAAATTTGAATAAGTACTCAAGCAAATTAAACCTATAAGAATGGAAAAATTATATATTTGGAGTAACGCACTTGTCATTCATATTTCATTCATACCTTTATAGCTTAACCCACTAAAAATAACAACTTGAAATTTACGGATATCATAAAAAAAAAGAGAAAATAGAGCATAAAACGTAGAAAAAAACAAAAGTAACCGCAATCAAACGAGCATCGACAGTAAAACAAATGTAGAAGTGATCTCCAAGTTCATTTACAGCAGATTGACAACAGCGTGGTGGTGGTGGTGGCGCCCTGCAACGCGAGAATTAGCAATAAAAACTTTTATACTATCCTCGTGGGGCGAAGGGAAGGTGAAATAATGGTGATTTTTTTCGATAAAATGAACTTTTTTTTTGTTGTTGAATACTAAAGTTCTGTAAAAAACACTTTATTTATGCTAATATGATATTAGTTATTAATGTTTTTATTTCCGTCAGCATCTTTGGCTAACGTATTTAAAGAAATGTACTTCTATTTAAGTCGGTTGCTACAATCAATTGCGTTCAGTTAAGTGTGTTAATGTTTAAATTGTAATATTAAAAACTTACATTAACTTTGTCATCTAGATTAATACATATATTTTCTTTTAGTTAATTTACCGTTAAAAATAATAAATAATAAAAAAGCACCAATATATTACAGATAAAAAATCGAAATTGCATTTCCATGATATCACAGGCACATCACTATTTCGTAGGGCCATAATTCTTGGCCGCACCTCATTTGCATTTCCTTATTGGATCGCGGGGAGATTGAGAAAAATTTAGGCTTTCCCTTTTAATTAAGGCTGCACTTCAAATAATAATTATTTGTTAGTACAGGAATGTTTAAACGATTGCTTTTCTTATCTTTAAACATCACCCTCATCTTGCATAGTAGGCGTAGAAAAACATTTAAGTTGCTATTTAATCTTAAATCGATTGTTTTAGTTTCACACGGTATCCCGCGTATATCGAGTAGGCAGAGGGAACCTAGAGATAAGAGAAGATCATATCTCATATCCCACTTTCCGCCGAATGCTAGAGACGTTGAGTGTTGAGTGGAGAAATTCAATTCATCCATTTATTCACTCTGAATGTATAAAAAGTTACAACAAACTCTATTCCTACCTCTTACTGCACAGAAGAATAAAAATAAATATTATTCTTTATAAACAACGCACTTACAGTACTGTAGATACGCGTATATGAGTCTATATAACTTCGTTATCGCAACATCATTCACGGAACGTTTAAAACAATTTACTGTTTTTTCTCCACCGATCATTATTATATTATTTATTGATTAATGATTATATATTTATTACCAATAAGAAATAAATTAATGTTTCCGTGTCTCCGTGATGAAATGGTGCTGAAAAAACACCCATTCCTGGCCTTAGAGGCATCTCGGACAAATCGAGCAATTGTATTCGTTAATTGCTAATTAGGAACGCACCTTGCATTAATGTGAATGGATTTTGAAATATGGTATTTGATTTATCTTAAAGTACAAGTTCATTATGAGAAATCAGTTATTATTAAAATAATTTCTTTAAAAAACGTTGAATATAAATCTACCTAATAGATACCTACGGTACCTACCTATATAAAACAATTTGAGTATCTGTTAAAACTCACTCACTCCTGCGTATATCGTCAAATAAGAGTCCAATCTTTTAAAAGGTCATGAAACCCTAAGTAGAAGAAGGAAGAGAAAATATTAAATACAAAAAATATAGCTTGCAATTATATAATTAAATTATTGCTAAATGATTATTATTCTATTCTATTCTATATTTTTATTTCAATATCAAATTAAATATTAATTAAAATAATTTACCATATGACCTAATATCAATGACCGCCAACAATTGCTTTACAACCAGTTTATTAAATATGCTGATCACATATAACATACTAAGGCTTTCACTTCACAGCAAAATTTTGGACTGCATTTATAAGAAATGTATCATCGGGGATGTAGCTCAGTGGTAGAGCGTTCGCTTTGCATGTGAAAGGCCCCGGGTTCGATCCCCGGCATCTCCAGATATTTTTATTTTTACTATTGTTTTTTTTCATTAGAATTAGTGAGTACGAATCTGTTGATTTGTTTATTAGGTAGTAGTATTTTTGTAATTTAATTTAAATTTGTAAATTAAATCTTAAGTAAATTTGGACGTAATAGGACGATCGGATATTTGGATTTGGACTATTTGAAGCCACATCTGCCGCAAATCTATCGTCCAAGCGCTCTCAAATTGTACGCTTGTTGCCACTACGATATTTGTATACAGTTGGTATTGTTGTCTTAAGATACTGGTTTAAATCCCACTATGTTCCAATATTAATAAAAATCAATAAATTTATCTTCTATCTTCTATCTATATATATAAAATCGAAAGGTCACTCACTCATCACGAAATCTCAGAAACTACAAGTGCTAGGAATCTCAAATTTTGCATAGGAGTTACTTATAGGACGTAGGTGCTCGCTAAGACGGGAATTTGCAATATTCGATTTCTAAGGGGTTGTTTTTGGGGTCGAAAGTTTGTATGAAACTTCGTTACTACAAATGCTAGGAGTCTCAAATTTTGCATAGACGTCACTAGGACGTAGTCATGGAGACAGAAATTAATAATAACATAGTTCACGCGGGTGAAACCGCGAGCGGGCCGCTAGTATTTTTATATATAAAAACATTATATTTCTTAAGCCAAATACATAAACCTATGTGTATATTTTTGACTTCATAACAATAACTCATTCTCAATATTAAGCAGCCCGGCAGTTAAAGTAAGATCTTACATCTGTAAATTCGCGCAAGTAAACATATAAATTGACAGTTATAGCCCATTCGAGCGCAATCGGCGGATGAGTCCATACATCAGCACAGCCTTCATCCATCTCGGTAATGGCGCCGTACCTCGCGGTTACCTTGAATCTTTTATAAGGGAATCTATGTCTAGGAAATAGTGAAACGGCGGGATTAAAAAAAATGGTATAAGTGTAACGAGACGCTTTAGAAAGACAGGTTAGATTTTTTTAAGTTCTGAATTATAAAACTTTTGATTCAACAAAAGAGCAAGGAATAATTTAATTAAGCATAGATAATGAGGATTTTCAATAAAATACATATTTGGAGATGCCGGGGATCGAACCCGGGGCCTTTCACATGCAAAGCGAACGCTCTACCACTGAGCTACATCCCCTATATAAATATTCGTTTCAACTCTAAAATCTAGTAAAGTCCTCAAAGGCAACCATAAAAAGATAGCCATTTAATACAATTTAATAATATACCTACGTAACATGTAATTTAGTCAAATCTGCTTTACGTTATATCCTGCACACAGTAGGGTAGGCAGAGGGAACCTAGTGTCAAGACACTTTCCCCTTTCCGCCGAATTCTGAAGGCATTGCGTGTTGAGTGGCAGGACTCTACGCCGCGCTTTCCCTCGACACCAGAGAGGAGAAATGAAAATATAAATGTAATTTAGTAAATATGAAATAATTACCTTATATTAATAACATAGCAATGAAAATCTAATGGTCTTTGTTACGGTAGCAGTTAAATTACATACAAGTAATACTAATTTTCGTTTTTTACTTCACTAACCTTTATTATATTTTTATCCTCATACAAATAAACTTCCACTTTGGGAACCTAAAATAAAATTATTATCCGAAACGTGAAAGACATATACCCTAACATTTATATCATTATACGTGCGGTCTAGTAGTAAGCAAAATAAATCGTAACCACAAGAAATATGTCGCAACACAAGTAAAAGATAAAACGGACATTTTTCAAAACAGGAAATTTATGGCCGCTCAATTGAATTTCACACTTGATTTGGGCGCGCGTTTGAAAAATCCTTCCGCTTTTCAAATTTGGAATACATATGTCAAATAAAGGCGGGAAAACGCGGTGTTGCCCGCTCAGGCGGAGGGTCGCCATGTGTCAAACGGAAATAGTTATTTATGGGGCCCATTCACAAATTGCATTCGGCCGAATTGATATATTGGTATGTTTTATATGCAAATGTGATCTAAGATGAATGTGTTGCCCCAGAAACGGATATTGAATGATTTAGTGGATGTGTTAAGCTGAATAGTGCTCAACTACGAACTAAACCAATGGAGGCGAGTCGTGTAGACGCGGCTAGTTGTGGGTTCGATCCCCACTCGAAGAAATGAAATATTTATTTAAATTCATTTAAACATTAGCATGTTTATTTAACAGATATTTATTACGTGTTAATAAATATCTAGAAACCAGTAGATATTTAATATTTTATTTTCTCGCTCCAATCAATACTCAACACCTCGTAAATTCGGCGGAAAGTGGGGAACGGAGTGGCAACTTGCTATATATATATATATACAGGGTTAAGCTGAAAACATATATATAGCACTATTGTTTCAGTTTCAAAAATAAAATGAAAATATTAAGATCGAACCCACAACCGTCGCGTTATAACCACACGGTTGTGCCCTTACGCCACAATGCCCTATAATATCTATTATATTCTTCTTCTTCTCTATATATAAAGGGACTTGTCCTCACTGACTGAGGTAAGACGCACGCACAGCCTTAACCGCTTATGGTAGAAACGTTAAATTTGGACAAAAGTTTACTTTCGTAATCTGGACATCCACTAAGAAGGGATTTTGAAAAATTTTAACCCTAAAGGGGTGAAATAGGGGTTCAAAGTTTGTATGGAAAAAAATTTAAATCGGCACCGATTTTTATAAAATTTGAAATTTAGATTTTTAAAAGTATTTAATTGAACACGTGTTTCATCGTTTTCT
>JAKRZM010000035.1:26084-55769 GCA_036379175.1 Heliconius cydno galanthus | reverse complement strand
TGCCTGAGTACCGGGAGAAGAACACCATCATATGCAGATGCAACATCCAGAAAAACACCAACTAGATACTCTCCTTTGGCATAAGCTCGTCGAATGTCTGTAGTTAAAACACTGAGACTATCTATGGTACCTAACCCCTTTCTGAAACCAAATTGAGAGGGCGCTAGTATATTCCTGCTTTCCACTAACCATTCCAAACGGTTTTTCAAAAGCCGTTCAACAATTTTTGATAAAGTAGATGAAAGAGCAATGGGTCTATAGGAATTAGGATCGGAAGAACATTTTCCTGGTTTAAGTAAAGGAATAATAATTTGGGATTTCCATGATATGGGAGTATTGCCTGATTGAAATATAATATTTACCAGATTTAAAAAATGGAGCTTAGCTTTTTCACATTTCAACCTCTAAACATGACATTATTTCAATATAGATGTCACGTGCTTTAAATTTTGACGTCAGCTTTGCCATGTCCAGTAGAAGTTAGGGCTGTCAACGTTCTTTAAAAACTACCAATTTGGTAGAAATATTTTATATGCTTTTCAATTAATACTTTTGATTTTTGAAAAATATTGAATCTCAATTTCATTTAATTAGTATAAAAATAATCAGTATTTTTTTTTATCATTACAATAAATATATTTAAAAAGTTAAGATTGTACTAAAATATTTAGTAAATTATTTTAAGAGCTATAAGATAAATTTACTATTCGGTTCTGATATTTAATACGAAAGAAATTTTTAGTACGATAAAAAAATTACAGCTAGTAACACTAAAATTCTGATTAAATACAGATTGTCATTTATTATTGTCATTTTCTAAAGTCCAGTTTGTGTTATACGCTCTTTCTGCTTGTGTGTTGTTTACATTTTTAATTTAAATTCACATTTAATTTTAAAACATTTAAATGGATTTCAACGATAAAGTCGTCCTTATTACTGGCGCTAGCTCCGGTATTGGGGCAGCTACAGCAATATATTTCTCCAAACAATCGGCAAAACTATCGCTAGTGGGCCGAAAAGAAAACAATTTAAAAAGAATAGGTCTATACTGTGAGAAAGCAAAAGGAATAAAACCTCTGACCGTCGTAGCTGATTTAACTGAAGATGCGGACATCGAGAAAATTGTTAACGAGACCATAGAACATTTCGGAAGAATAGATGTTTTAGTGAATAATGCCGGTATTGTCGCCATGGGAGGCATAAAAAATTCCAGTATTGAAGCATATGATAAAGTAATGTCAACAAATATGAGAGCCGTGTACCATTTAACGATGCTCTGCACCCCACATCTGATTGAAAGTAAAGGCTGTATCGTGAACGTTTCCAGCGTCCTCGGCAGTAAAGCTAGCTCTATGGCATTAGCTTACAACGTTTCAAAAGCAGCACTAGATCATTTCACGAGGTGTACTGCGTTGGAACTGGCACCTGACGGCGTCCGCGTCAACTCTGTGAACCCTGGTTTCGTGAAGACCAATATAATGAAGAACCTCGGCTTAACTGACGATCAATTGGAATTATATGCTAAGAATGCTGTTGGGAAGACGCCGTTGAAGAAGATTGTGGAAGCTGAAGAAGTCGCAGGCGTCATTGCGCATCTGGCTAGTGATAAGGCTAAGAGTATTACTGGTACTTGCAATGTCATAGATGGTGGAAGTTTGTTAGCTTAAATCTCAATACAATATAGTATTATTAAAAAACTCATTTATCTAGATTCTAGTCAATGATGTTAAAAATAATTATTATTTATTTTTATTAACAATAAGTTTTAAAAAATATATTAATAAATGTACCTAATAGAATTAGGAAATGTATTTACATAATGTGTATGATGTTCTGATTAAAATGTTACTAAAAGTTTTTTTTTTTGATGTTTCTCCTACAATAACTTAAATTTCACAAACTTCACGAGTGCACCGTGTGACTGTAAACGCGACAGGTTGTGGGTTCGATTCCCACTCAAGGAAATTAAATATTTAAATTTTCATTTCTTCACTCTGCTGTCGAAGCAAAGCGCGGCGTTAAGTTCCATCTCTCAACACGCAATGCCTCTAGAATACAATGGAGTAGAGGGTTATGATACTAGACATCTACTTACCGTGCTGAATCCATTACATACTGAAAGAAAATCAAGTGGAATTTAAATCAACAATAAATAATATTCAGTCTAGCAAATTCCTTCACTATTAGAGCGACGATATTCTATTGTAATGTTAAATCAGTATTACCATAAGAATACATAATTATTTAAAGACATAATGTAACCCCTTGCAATTGTAATCTATATTCAAGAAAAATACTTTAAAACAACGCGAGAATTAATATTTTTAATCAATTCTATCTCAAATCTATTTCTTAGATTGGTAAAAGTTCATTGGGAATAACAAGAATCATTGCAGCATATTAAATAATACAAACCTATCCATCCTATTTTTAAAAATTAAGTTTCTACATACCCAAAATTGTCATTATTATCAGCTTCACGCTTAATCACGCACATACCTAATAGAATCTAGTGTTACGACACTCCGTTACCCAATTTCCGCCGAAATTTTCGTTAAGCGGCGGAACTCAACCTCGGACACTTGCCTTCCTGCCAGAACGAAGAAATGAGAATAAATAATAGATCACTCCCACAAGTAGGGATCGAATCCACAACCCTTGTGCCCTACTACGGCCTCTACGTACCTATTCGTAAAAACATTAAAGGTATTATTAACTTAATGTAATCAATTTCTTCGTATAATCAAGGTCAGCTTGTCCATACTATTCAATATGCTGAACACACCTTACATACTATAATCTTTCACTACAACAGTAAAAACTCGGACATTATTTACAACAAAACTTATATCGGGGATGTAGCTCAGTGGTAGAGCGTTCGCTTTGCATGTGAAAGGCCCCGGGTTCGATCCCCGGCATCTCCAGATATTTTGTTTTATAATGAATTTTCAATTGTTTTTTTTGACAAGTATATTTCGACATGTATTTTATGTACCTACACATTACGTATTATTTGTATTTTTTCTTATTATTATAAGAATTTCATAAAAATAAATTATACTCAACTCTTAATTAACAAGATTAAAACTCGAAACATCGAAATAGTTAAATTCTAAAAGTTCAAATATAATAAAAAGAAACAATCACAAAATGCGTATATATTTATTATTAGGTTGTTCAGATTGAGTAAGAGGCATTCACTTGGGAATTGCATAACTTGATAGCCTGACATCTCTTTGGTTGTTACAATTTAAGACTACCTTCAAACGGCCATTAAAAATAACAGGTTCACAAAATGTCACGTTACCGCTACAAAAATCTTGTTCAAAACATAATATATATATAATGAAACAGCTTAATACGAAGCAATAAAAGAAACGCAAGTTAGAACGTTGCAATCAGTCGTCCTAAAAAATTACATTGTCAATGTTGTATTACAAAATAATTTATTATTTCCGACGCAATATAATGAAAAATATATATAGTAAACAAAGAACTATTATGTATTTTAATATGTTTTTTTATATTAGCGTCGCAAAAGTAGATTTTCTTCAAATCTTTTAATAATACACGTGCACTTATGATGTCTCACGACGATTCAATTGTTTACTCAATTTTCGATTTTAATTTTAAAAATCCTATTTTTTAGAGTATTCCATCTTTTGCCTACATTTCGAGAGCATATTTGAAAATTAAACATACATAATTAACAAATAAACACTCATTTATCATACAACAGATAATATAGACACAAGATTTGAAAAAGGAATGAATATAGTTTGACATTTAGTAAAATTTAAAAATCGATTTTTCATTTCAAAATATATACACAAATTTAAAATCGATTCTAATCAAACTGTGAACACGATTCGATGACATCACAAGCTTACCCAACCACTAATCTAGCAACACTATTCATACAATGAACACATTGTAATAAAACACTTTTACATGACATTTAATACTTCTAAATATTACTTCAATTTCATTAATAGGTTTGACTCGTGGCTCTCTTTTCTTGCCCCAATTCGAAAGACATTTTTTTTAATTTATTTATTTTTCCAAAATATTTTGTTTAAGCACTTTTATTGAGGGAATGTCAAAAGATTCAAATTTAAGTGGAGAAAATTGGGTTTCTATATTATATACTTTTACCATCAAAATATCTAGACTATGAAATACTATCGAGAAATAAGCTCCTGGCTATCTTAGAAACTAAAACACACAAGGCGAATAACCGACTAAAACGCGTCGTGTGCTCTAGTTAAAGAAAAACATACATTTTCTGTATGTATTATAGTCATCCCTAATTTAGCTTAATTATAATTTTCACGTAAATTGTCATAGTATTTTTACAACATTTTGATAAATTCCGCTTTTGTATCGTCTTGCACAGAGTATTAAATAAGCCAATAAAAGAATAAATTTGTTACTACACAAAAGTTCTGATATTTAATTTATTTTCATAGTAACAAACAAGTTTTACATAATTATGAGTTTTGTAAGCAAAAGGAACATTACCTGAATGTAATTTTTTAAAATTATCTATCATATCAGCTTCATATCAGTACTATTTCTTTAGTAACCTAAATATAATTAAATTAGATTATAATTAAATAAAAATAAATTTATTTCAAAATATTACATGCTAACTTAATTTTACAGAACAATGTGAAATAAACGTTGCTTTTAATAACATTATAGATACTGTATTGTTTCAAAATAATTGTATGCTTTGAGCTTGACTATTTTAACTGAAGTTGGACTTCTATTACTTTGACAACCATTTGGAAGAAAAAAATAAAAACTCTTTAAATGATCAAATTTTTAACAAAAAAAATTGCAGTGGATGGCGTAAGTTTAATATATTGGTTTATTGTCTACATCATTATCTATATTGTTATTGACACAACACAGTATAAATATAAAAGACTGTAGAAAACGATTTCTTCGGCGGCCATTAAGGGTGGATGCACACTGTGGTGCCGGTTACGTTTCGGTTTCGGTCCGATCCCAGTTTGCCAAAATAATCTTATATGAGAAATATTCATACATGAGTGATTGGACCGGAAGGATAGTATGAATGCTCTCATAGTTTCTCAGACTGAGATCGAGTCGCGACCGGCACTATTGTGTGAACCTGGCCTAACGCTTATCGCACTCATTCATGTTCAGGTCTGTGTTGTTAGGCGCGGGGCTGCGGGGCGGCGGCGGGGGCAGGGGGCCCGGGGGGCGCCGGCTCGCAGGGGGGCGCTGGGGACCCGGAGGGCGCGGGGCAGGGCAGCGACGCGAGCGAGGCTGTGGCAGAGACCGAGGGGGCCGGCGTCGGCGCGTCCACGTCATTCTGCAACGATCCAACTGCTGAGCCGCCCGCTATAACACCGGGACCAGGCGAGGACGCGAGGACGGGGGGACACGAGAGGCGGGGTAGGTGGGAACGGGGGAGGGGGCACCGTTACTCACTCGCTAATCTGCCGCCTTATCACCGTCGCTGTCTACGCTTTAAATTACATGGTATCTAATCTAAAGATCAAGTTCTAATAGCTGTGATTGCCAAAATAGCATTCCTATATGGCTTTACTGAAGTAACAAAACAAGTAGAATTTTAGGGATTTCCTGCTCTAATTCATTTAAGACAGTCAACGGTTTAAAACGGCATACATAAACTACGTTTGTGCTGATATACATAATTACGGTAAAAACTATGAAAACAAAATTGGACTGAAACATAAATATATTTGTAAAATTTCCAAAAAAAATCAATAGCTTAAACCAATAACAGCTTTTGTGCTGAAGCGTATAGCGATTGGGGGAAATGAAATTTGTAAAGCTAGTGCTCATGAGTTTAGGGTGAGTATGAAACGAATACCAAACACAAACGATACAACAAAATTTTAGTTGAAGTTAGACATAAATAGTGTAAAATCAGCACGAATTGCGAGTTGAATGGTGCGTGAGGTTTTAATAACACATGCAACACACAAAAATTGATGACAAAACAGCAAAAATAATTGAAATTAAATGTTAAAAAAAATTATACATAATTTCAAGCACAAATCCTTTTAATTAATGATGAACTATAAAATGTCAGTGTTAATTAAGCACAGCCATTATTTCTTATCTTTCAAAATTCACCATTCAATCATCCACACAATGAAAATACACAAATATCACACAATCATGAAAAGTGATGAGGAAAGCAACAGGAAATAGTTATATGCTAAGCATGATAATACATACAAAATATATAATTAACATAATAGAATCATAATAAATATAGAAAATATAAACACATATAATTACATCATATTAATATCTAAAATTCTTAAAATTAAACGTTTACCTATGTTGATGTTACATCCTACCTTATGCTACAAATATATATAAAAAAATACGCACAACACATTAGAAATATAACGTTTAAACAAAACTCTTTACCTGTTACAATGATGATGAAGATAATAAAACTGTTAGGTCATATACATTTCCTAGTTCCCGAAACGTAGCCGACTAAAAACAACACATTCAATATTACATAATAACTATATACGGGATATAGCAATACCACTGTCAAATACTAGAATACGAATTCTATTAAGTACCTATTTATTTTATTATTATTTTTATAACAATAAAATTGCTACAATTTCAAAGATCTACGTTTAAACATTACTCCATAGATAGAAGTTTACTTTTTATAATCTATTATATTCTATAGTGATACTAGTATTACTGTCAACATTTTAAATTTGGAACACATCAGTGAAGTATCAAGGTGTCACTCGTTAGCCAATCATGCACTTCTATTTGTTCATAGTTTAAAAATCGATTATTACGTTACGAATAACCAAAACAAATTAATATGCAAATATTATAATAATTTATACTTGAGCTATACTCGTACATAAAAACATTCATGTTCCTCTTCGTTCTAGCACTAAACATCGTATCACTAGCGTCATATTCTATTTGAAATTCGAAATTCGAACGTCTATATAGTCTATGGCCTAGAGGTGTAGCTTGTACAGATAAAAAATACTAAGAAGATCGCTCGTGTCGTTTCGATACCGGCGGCTCCGTTCTACGCACTTACTGTGAGCGACGTGTTTACAACCCAAGTACGCTCTCCGGAGCGCATTTGTGACTTTGCCCTGATTGCCACAGAAAAAAATCTTAATATCCATACATGCTTTAAATTTCATTTCATTCTATATTCTATATTACAAGTAATTAAAATATAATTAAATTTCTTATGAACCGAATATAAAGAAACGAGCATAACCATTTGATGAAAGTAAATGTTTCTTTTTAACTGTCAAAACGTGTCTGATTCTAAGAATGCGTTCTGAATTATTATTATCCATTCCATGTCACGTATTGAAATATGAGAAAATAGATTAAAAAAATTAATCATGCTTTAACGTAAAATGTCTCACCACACTAACTCCTGTTTTGGCCTGTAATTATAACATTTACTTTAACCTATTGTTCCTTTTGTCACATATACAATAGAATCTATAATTTAATTAATCTCAACTATAATTTAACTTTTTTCAAATTTGCGAAAAAATAAGCATTAATTAAATGACCGTCTATTGTTTACTTTTTTTATTATTGTTTGTGTTATTCATCTATTGTAAATTGTAAAATTGTGTATTTGAATCATACCTAATATAGTACTATCAAATATGAAAGAATTGCACATACTGTTTGTTGATATACCCACTTAATTATATAAATGGCCTATAGTTTAAGTGACCCTAACATTAATATAACTTTGATAATTTCAAATATATTATCTATAATATAGTAATAATAAATAAGAAAATTAATATAAGAATAATACAAATATATATGAAGAAGGTATACGGAAATATATTGACAATTTTTAATTTTCACATTTAAAAAAAATAGATTATTTTTCATCTTAGGGTTTTGTCAAAAGTAGAAAGAAAGAAAGAAAAGCAAATATTGTAGACTTTTACTTTAATGTGAAAATTGAAAACACATACATATATACATAAATATAAAATATATACCCAAAACCAATAATAGAAAGAACAACATACACATATGAGGAGCGAACAAAAATATGGGATATTGTGACGATCCGTACTGTTGTTGTTTTTCATATCTCACAAACACACAAAAACTAACAGAAAATAGTTAAGTTACACAAATATTTATAGTCTGATGAAAGTATTTGTTGTTTTCTTTGAGTATTGAAGTACTAAAATTAGTAATAATCTCAAATAGAGCGAAGTAGTAGTAATAGACATTTTGAGAATATTTTCACAACACTTAAAAACATAATTGTTTAAGGTTTCTTGTAAAGTGTTTTTAATTTGTATGACAGTCTAGTCTGAGACGTAGCAGTGGACGAACGAATAAACCTTTGTACTAAATTATACTTTTATTCTGAGCCCCTTTATATATAGTACATATCATGTATTCTAAATAATAACTTAGGATACAAACAGAAGTTGTGACGCCCCGTCACAACTTCTTACTACAAACGCGAAGTTTGCAAGTTCGATTCCCACTCGTAGAAAAATATATTCATTCCCAAAACACTTAAAACGCGACCCAAAACAAACACAACTAAACCCATCCAACACTCCCACCCAACAACAACCGCTCAACAAACAACAACAACACCCCCCACAACAACAGTACGGCGGCGCGAGGGGCGCGGGCGTGCGGCGCACGGAGCGGCGCGGGGGTTACCTTGAGCGGAACGGGCGGCGCCTCCAGATGGTAGCCGATGTCGCACAGCGAGCGGAGCAACTCGATACCTGCGATAATGAGAATCGATAAGGAGGGAATAATCGATATGATGTTTGTTAGGCTTACGCCCAATATTAATAATGTATCTCCTATCTCCAGTTAACGTCTATCTCGTACTGTCCGACATATCTATCCAATCACTAACCTGCATGCCACCTCCATCTCTGTCTATTTCAATCTATGGTAGCAATTTTTGGATTAGGATTGGTTATTAACATTGGGCGTTAGATGATTAACCGAGATATATGAGTTTTTGGTGTATTAACTCTATGTTCAATAGGGTATGGAGGTGATTAATTGATAGATAGATCATAGACTAATATAATCATAAAAGATCACCAACCAGGCCGTCGGTCACGCTCGTAGCGCGTCTCCCACGCGTCGAAGAGGCGGTTGTAGTAGCGCGGGCCGGCCAGGTAGCCCAGGTAATGGTGGGCGCGAGCGGCCGGGAACACGCGCTCCACGTGCGCCGCGCCCGCGGCGCTAGCCAACTCGTCCTCCGCCTGCACCAAGTGCCGCACGTCGTCCGGCGTCAGCGTCGACAGGATGTCGCGCAGATACTGAGGATAAACACAGACATTTTTTATTTATATTTGTTTTTATGCGGTATTCTAGTATGAAACGTAGACAGAGGGAACCTAGTGGTGATACACTCTGATCCTTAGTTATCGCTCAATATTCAAAATATTGCGTCTTTGCGCTTGTGATTCTTACCAGAGCGCGGACATGAAAAAATATTTATTTCCCCCGAATGGAAATCAAATCCCCGAACCATCGCGTTTATAACGTTTTTTTATAGCTATCCCAAGCGATTAAAGAAAAAGCTATAAAATTGAAGTCATACTAATACCGGCCAATATTTAAAACAACTTACCATATCTCTATCTTCCATGTTAGTGTAAATAATATGTTTGTCTCTTTCTTCTTTAGACAGGTATACTGTATATAATCTACTATCATAAGGCAAGCCCGCCTGAAAACATTTAAAATTAAATTATAGTATATTATTTATTAAAGTATATCAACTTTAATTTTGGAAAAAAATATAAATTTAAAAATACACATAAATATTATTGTTTAAAAACATTTTATAATATTTATGCACATTAGCATTCTTATACAATATAATATGTACTTCCTATGCGGTCGACTTGTGTCCGCCCTAAGCTTAGCTGTAGAAGGCTACGCAGATATGATTTTAGAATGTTTTTTAATTGGTTATGCCATGCCATGGTTCATAAAGTCTGACTTCAAGGTGGCCACGACGCATCAGCCATACTGTAAGTGCGTGTCAATGACTAGATAACTACTTACAATATAATTTAAAAAAACATACCAATTTACTAGGTTTCTCCTTGCATAAAGTTTCCAAATTCGTTTTGGCGGGCACTTGGAACTGTGCTATATTGAGCACAGTCGATACTAACGGACCTTTAACGTGGATGTCTAATGGGGACGCGCTGTGCAAACTCGGCGATATGTTCACCTGAAATTGTTTATGTTGTTTTTGTATTTTTACAGTTGATATGTGGTACTTATTTTTTTATATTAATCAAACCACGGCGTTGAGCTTCATCACCAAGCAATTTTTAGAAAATAATGCGGAAAGTGGGGGCCGCAGTGTCTTAACACTAGATTCCCTCTACTTGACTTGCTATATGCGGAATACAGCACAAAGGCAGAAAAAAAAGTATAAATTAAAAAAAAATTATTATTATTAAAGCATCTTTTTTATTAACGTTGAATTTATGAGACATGGATATGAAAATATTTAATAATCATTCCCACGAACGCGATTCCAACCCACAACCGTCACGTTTAGTCACACCCTTGTGTCACTACGCCACGACGGCCTCAACAACAGAACACCAATTCTACTAATATAATTACTTTCATAAATTAACACCAATAAAAAGAAATTCAAGCATACCTCCAAGAGCCAAGGCTTTAAATCCTCGTCCAACAGTACATCAATACCGAATAATTCGTAACAATTGTACCTCGAGGTTATATTGGCTTTGGTCAACGAACTGATGCTCGCCTCACCAGATATGATTGTTTTAATTACTAGGTCCTTTATGTTCTCCCATAGCTTATCTGTATCTACCTTCTGTTCAGTCTTTAAATATTGAAATAGTGTTTGTAGAGTCCTGGAAACACTATTTGATTAGAACTATTTATCCATTGAAATGTTTGTTTTCTCGCTCTGGCACCTAGGCAAAAGCCCGGTGTTGAGTTCCGCCACTCAACACGAAATATTCACCGTAAAATGTGAAACGGAGTGTCTTAACACTAGTTTACCTCTGTCTAATCTGCTATATGCGGGATACAGCGTCAATCTCAATCACTCTCTTGTGAACAGTATCAAAATTAAAATAAAAAAATAATTACCACTTATGTCCCTCGCAAGCAGCAAAATCTTCATTAGGTGTATAATTCTTAGATAGTCTATTGATGGAGTAATTAGTTAAATGCATGTATCTATCATTTAATGATGACAATTCATCATTATATTTCACTGGAAAAGGAATAAATAAATAATTATTTATATGAATAACTGCATTTTAAATTTGCTCACAAACTATTTTCTTAATTTGTATAAGAAAAAATATATACAATATATTATGGTTATGTTATTTGATTAATGCATTCATATACACAATGTATATGGAAATTGTGCATTTCAATGTATAAATGTACAGTACGGACTATGAGTTTTGACCTTTTTAAAACTTTTTTAATGTCCAATTTTACTTTGCTTGCGACATATTTAAATTAATATTTATTAATAAATTACAATTCCAAATATTTAACTTACCTGAAGCAAACCTCGCTAAGCCATCTTTATACAAATATATCCTCAACGGATGTATAGAAGTAACAAGTACATACAATCTGAGATCAAACTTGCTACCATTGATCAAATAAGGCTTAGAGACATATCGTTGGACCACAACGGGTTTTTTCTTAGGTATTTGAGTCCAACGGGATACTACTTTGATACCCGTGCCGCGAGCTGATGCTGGCTGAAATGTAAATTTTTATAAATATATAAATTGTTATTTATGGTCAAATATTTATATTTTCTTGTATGTGAAAATATGTTCTACCTGATTAACATATAATGCACATATAAAACATTTTGATAATTATCGTTATATTTTTCACGCTGTATCCCGAATCTTAAGCAGAGAGAACCTAATGTTATAACACTACGTTTTCCGCTCATTACCAATATTTGAGACATCGCGCGTTGAGTGGGGGAACTCAGCAGTAAAATCACTAATAAACTCAATAATTGCCTTGTTACTAGAGCGAGAAAATAAAAATAAGTGATTCCCCTGAATTGGAATCGAACTCACTCAAATAATATTCATTCAATACATACCGGTTTAATAATCCATTTTTCATTATTAGCCGCATACTTTTCCCAGTCATGCTTCAATATCTTCAAATCATGTGGTAAAACATATGTTTTGGGCATTATACCAAATTCTTTAACACCATATTTAGATGCTAATTTCTGTAAATTCCTCCATAATCTATCTTTTCTACCTATTTGGAAGGTTCCCGGGAAGTGGTTCATTTTCTGTCCGTCCTTTATTGCTCTGAACATTATTGATTTCATGTGTTTACCCCATATGCCTATCCAGTCTACTGTTTCTGAAATTAGAAATTTACAAGTGTTAAACATGTTTTTTTTTGTAAAATTTTATTAAACTTGAATGATTAAGACATAAGACCACCAATAAGATGTCTTTATGTAAAACTTATTTGTATGATGAAAGTTTTTACGTAAAGTTTTACCAGACAAGAAAATAAAAATATTAAATATGTCATTTCCTCGAATGGGCCTCAAATCCACAAATTGTTGCGTTTACAATCGCTTTTATGTCTCTGCGCCACGACTGGCCTCATTCAGTTTATATATATATTTTTGTCAAAACAAGATTTTTTAAAAGATGAACAAATACATTAGTTATCCTAACGGATAATATATATCTTATATTTAAGGAAAAAAATAAAAAATACCTTCTTGAGGACATTCCGCCGTATCACACTCACTCTTAACCAATTTAAAGCCTGAATTGGTCAATGTTTTCTTAACAACTATAGGCGTTATAGTAGTGACTTTCCATTTAAGATGTTTTTGTATTGCTAATGGAATTTTTAAGGGTGTAGTTTCATCATGGCTGACGAATTTGAGGTATGGTGGTACTCGAGGGAAGAGGGATGGTCTTAAACAGCTGCTAATTGACTCTGGTAAACTTAAAGGTGATTCTGAAAATAAAAGCAGGTCTTTTAATAATAAATAGAAATACAAAATAAAATTATACATATAATTTATTCAAAAATATAAATTAAAATAAAAAGCTAACTAATTATTAAAGTTAATAAATAGAACCAAATTGATTAAATAGTTTTTAGCATTTTTATTACGAAATTGTAGCAATACAACATAAGTAATATGTACAATGTTTACTTTTAAGTTAAACTAATAGTATTTAAATAAAAATTAGGGATATATATTTCTATAATTATTTTCTAGCTAATAATAACGTCTGTAATTCAATNCTTAACCAATTTAAAGCCTGAATTGGTCAATGTTTTCTTAACAACTATAGGCGTTATAGTAGTGACTTTCCATTTAAGATGTTTTTGTATTGCTAATGGAATTTTTAAGGGTGTAGTTTCATCATGGCTGACGAATTTGAGGTATGGTGGTACTCGAGGAAAGAGGGATGGTCTTAAACAGCTGCTAATTGACTCTGGTAAACTTAAAGGTGATTCTGAAAATAAAAGCAGGTCTTTTAATAATAAATAGAAATACAAAATAAAATTATTCATGTAATTTATTCAAAAATATAAATTAAAATAAAAAGCTAACTAATTATTAAAGTTAATAAATAGAACCAAATAGATTAAATAGTTTTTAGCATTTTTATTACGAAATTATAGCAATACAACATAAGTAATATGTACAATGTTTACTTTTAAGTTAAACTAATAGTATTTAAATAAAAATTAGGGATAAATATTTCTATAAATATTTTCTAGCTAATAATAACGTATGTAATTCAATAACGCAAATTACGACTGAAAAATCAAATAGACACCTTAAAAAGAACCAAATGATACGAATTAAATATACACAATTTAGGAATTATTATTAATTTGAATTAATAATATGTTTCTGTGTTCTTCATTACCTACTCATTTACAGATATTTTGTATTAAATAAGCAAATCTGTCTATCTTTACATCAAAAATACGTTATAGAAAAAAGAAACCAAACAAAGCTACAAGTTTTTCATAGAATTGGAGACACTACACTACACAAATTAAACGATTTTAAATAATAAAAGAATATAAATGAAAAAATATTATTAATAACTAACAAATAAGCGAAGCTTTAAATATTTTAATTAAATATTTAAAGAAAAATTTAGCTTTGTAACCTTTGCGCGTTGGTAAAGTTTTGAAGGGATTAGTTGTGTGTAAGGACGCCAAGAATTGTTGATTTTTGTTTATTTTCTCTGTAACATTTCAACTACATGTAGATATTAGAATTAAATGAAAATATAAAAAAATAATAATACTTCTTATTCGATAAAACCCGTAAGATTAATTAATAAAATGTATAAAAGTAAATTACGATTTTATTTACAACAAAATAAGACGAAGAGGTGTATGCATATTTAAAACTAAAAAAAATTACAATATTAATTTTTATTCAGCTTTACGTAGTATCCCGCATATATTAAAGTAGACAGGGTGTGCTAAGACATTCGGTTCCTAACTTTATGCCTATTTTTTCAAGACATTGGGTGCTGAACAGCGGACCTCAACACCGCACTTTGACTTGCTACCAGAAGGAAGAAATAAAAATAATAATAAAAAAATAATTCATTCCTCCGAGTGGTAATCGAACCCATAGGCGTTGTTCCACTGCATTGTCAAATATAATTATAAGAATTAGTCTTTAACCCAAACATACAATTACACTGTTATTCATATAGAATAAAATGATGTACATTATGACGAAAATCTTCCAAATATTATTATATACAGAAATTAAGTGTAGAGCAGTAGAACATTGATAAAAACGCCGCTATCTAAACTTCTCAATTAACAATAAATTAAACAGTATTTAAATTTAAAACATACACTCATTATCTCGAATCTCGATGGAATGACTTTACAAAAAAAACACTACGAATAAAACTATCTAAAATAATTTGGCAGAGTCAGGACACCAATTTTTCGATTTAATATGATTTTCTAGAACAACGTTTATTATTTTGTATTAGGTGTGGAAAGCGATGGAGATTCACACGTGATAAATTAAAGTTAATTTATATTAGCGTCAGTACTGACCTTGCCCACTCTAGATATCTTGTCAAATAATATTCTTAAATAATGGCTGACTTTTAAATAGTTTATGGGTGAGTTTGCGTTGTGAAATAATTTAAGTGGATTTTTATATATAAGTTTACCTAATAAGTTATGTGACTTTACTATAAATATTATAGATTTGATTTTTTATCAGCTTCACGCTGTACACCCAGAAACCACAGGGTAAGTAGAGGAAATTTAGAGTTAAGACACTCCGGACATTTGATTTAATAAAATCGTTTATGTAAAAATTAATTATATACTAATTAGTATTTAGCTTATACATTTTACCCACGTTTTTATAATATCAATAAGTAAAAACGCTATAAAATATAAAAAAACTTATTTAAAAATAATTTTAATACAAGCTCACCTTTCGAAGGCAGTGGTTTAGTAGAGACTACTGTTCCATTCAATTTCGTTGCTAACTTGACCATAGAATTTTGTTCTGGATCATTCTTAGGTACCAATGGGAGAGGTGGTTTGTCCAATTTGTCTATTTCTATTGAATCTGTGTCCATTTGCCACGTGTCCACTGTGGGGTCAGGTGATGGTGATCTGCTGTTAGAACTGAAATAACAATAAATAAACATAATTATTTTTTGTTCTAAATTTTGAATTAAATTATATTATTTTGACTCTGTTAAATAAAGGAACATATAACTCAGTTACATTATTATTTATAAATTACTTAAAATATTGGTATCAATAAAATGCAAAGACATGAAAAATAAAAGCTTACTTTCAAAGTGAATATATGAAAAATGTTTTCTATAAAACTAATTTACTTTCCTAATTGTGGAGTAATACTTTAAAAATGTAAAAAACTAATATAATAATAGTAATTACTATTATTTTTTTTTATCCTAAAAACATATAACAAAAACACCGATACAACTTACTCATCAGCCTCCCCAATAACATCATTGGTGCTAATCTTCATCTTAGTGCTTTTAATTTTCGTCTTGGCCTTCTTTTTGGTTTTGACAGCTTTCTTCGGTACAGGTATGGCAGTCACCGAGCTTACGGGCAAAGCTGGACTCACAGCGGGCCTGGTAGGCGTGTGAGTGTCTTGACGAGGCTACAATATGTAAAATATAAAGTTAAAAATAATCCTCTTAACAGTTGCGCCGAATGGTGAAGTTAACATTGAAAACGGTGGCTAATGACGTTCGAATTCCATGGGAGTTTGTGGTTATTTTTATAGTAAGTATAGGTGTTTCACAGGTTTGATTAAACAAAGCGCTTCCCTGCGTTATGCTTCCTTAAAAAAAAATCGCTAGAGTATTAGAGTCAAAGAATGATTATCTCTCTGATATCCCACATAGTAGCGTAAAAAGAAAAATCCTAGTGTCTGAACTCTCCGTTGTCTACTTTGTCTTTTGAGTGTCAGGCGGCGGAATTCAACGCCGCATTCTGTCATTTCAGAACGGAGTCGTGAAGCTAATCAAAACAATCATTACTCATGGAATTACTAAGAAAATATATATTAGTAACATCTTTTACGTTACTTAATTCTTGTAGCTTATATACAATTGGCAAACAATTTAAATATAACTTTATTTTCAGTTCGGAAATTCCTTTGTGATCACATAAAGTGTTAATTTTAATGACAAATACTAGATGCGAATATTCGTGCGCATTTCAAATGAAAATAGAAACATTAATCCCCAGCACACGTTCAGAACAGTATGTTTTAGAATTTAAATTCTAGATTTATTATTTCTTTGAAGGCCTTAATAACGCCGTGGCGCAGTCTAGGAACGGTCGTGGGTTCAATTCCCGCTGCGGGAATGTATCATTTAATAATTTCATTTTCTCGTTCTAGTAACAAAAGCCAGTTTCTCTGCCAATTAACACGCAATGCCCTGAAAATACGGCAGCGACAAGAAATAGGCAACGGAGTGTTTTAACACTAGAGAAACCGTTATATACGGAAAACGGAAAAAATATTTCTTTGGAACTTATAAAAGTTTGCAACGGTTAACGGTTATGAAGCTTTATCATAAATCGATGTATAATTTGCAAAGTAGTTATTTAATGGGGATTCATTTATAGACTAATTATTACGAATCTAGTAATTTATTCCAAAAAGTTTACTTTTATCATCACGATTACAGCAGCACTTTTTACCCAACATTTTATGCTATTTTTCGTATTTTTTTTATTACTAGTAGGCGAAAAAGTGACTGCAGGGGAACGGAGTGTCTTAACTCTAAACAACCCTATCCTGCTCAGCGAGAAAAAAAAACATCTATAACAATAGTTTAAAATAATACCGTCATATTCATTTAAAAAAAAGTTAATATAACAAGCAATAAAAAAAATAGCAGAAACAAAACGCATCACAAACAGTATCACCAGACACAATGCAAACTTTATAAACGATCGACACGTGTCAATCAACAGAACAAAAGGGAAACAATCGACGGTAGTTTTGACACGCGGAAATGTTAATTGCGCGCAAATTACACGAACTGAATGAGCTTTCAATTCTTACAACGGTTAATTTCGATGTTTTACATGTTGGACATGCATATTATATTTGTGACGTTCAAATTAAGCTTTTGAATAAGAAACAAGCAATGATTAAACGAACGATTTAAGCTAGCTTTTCAATCTATTTTTTTTAAATACTTTAAAATAATTACTTGTATTTTATAATACTTAAAAAAAATACTTCACGCTATTATATCCCGCATATAAACAGAGTAGGCAGAGAGAACCTAGTGATAATACATTCCGCTCTGCACTTTCCGACGAAATTTCAAGGCATTGCGTGTTGAATGACGGTATTCAACGCCGATATATTAATTAAAATGCTAGTTGGAAGTTTAAATTTCAAAACACAAATGATAATATTTAAAAAAAAAAGTGAAAACAGAACACGTTTTCCTACCTGCCACGTGGTAAACGACAAACAGGTTAACAATGGAGCGCCACCGACTCTCGACAAGAATAAACATAGAGAAACACGAATTCAGCGGATTACCGTAGCGCAGTTCCGTATTATAAATTTTGGCAACCATCACTGGAACACTAAGATTCACACTTTTCAGCCACTTAATACCACTACACCTTGGTTTTTCAAAAATATTATTATAAAAAAAATAACAGCAAAAAACGTGCCAAGGATACCGCTTACAAAGAAAACCGGGGGGAAGTAACCCGTAAATTGCTGAAGTCACGCGAGGGAAATTAAAAAGTTATAATGCACTAGATCAATTAAGAATCGAAGCAGAGTGGAGAAGGTAGATAGATACTAATGCATCGTATTGACATTTGGTACAATTGGCATCACGCCCAAACCCGAGAAGCTGTGCCGCAAAAAAAAATCTAGGATCCCGAAACCCGCTCACGTGCTGGTCGAAGAAATAATATAAGTACTTATTTAGAAAACGTATAAAAATTTGGGGGATTTGAACCCGCGCCTCTTGGACGGATTAAGCAAGTATTTCTCGTTCCTAAGTGTGGAATAACACTTTTAAAAATATCCAAAAATAATATATATGTCAGTGGGCCTCGTCTTGGCTTGTGATGAATCAGTTTATTTAAAGTTTAATGATAAATGATCTAGTCATTTCGTATATGATGACGACAGCCTACGTCACTGTTGAAGCGAGTTGAAACGTCAATGGTCAGGAATTCGAACAGAGGCAAGTAGCGCATTCTATTGTTACTCTAAGACGTTTGTTCTGGTTTAGCCTTGGATAATTTGTTACTTAAAATATATATAGATTTTTCATTAAGCTATTAAAAAAAATCACGCTTCACGCTGTATCCCGCATATAGCAGGATAGGCAGAAAGAATCTAGTGTTACGACACTCCGTTCCCCACTTTCCGTCGATTTTTTGTGGCATACGTGTCGAATGGTGAAAGTAAACTTTGAAAATATTAATAAATACTAATTGCAAATTAATTATAGATTTTAGAAAACGGCTAAAGTATTTTTGTATTACACTAAAAAAATAACTAAAAACAATAATGAACACTGCTCTAGCATATTCAAATGTAAGAGCGAAGCATTATCCTAATAATAAAACCAGAAGTGAGCAAGCTGAAACTAGTATCAATATTCGATGGGACTTAAATAATAAATGTTACGCATACGTGAAATGTTCGTTGAAATGAATAACAATTCAGAAGCCAGTAGTGGCGCAGGGCCATAAAGTCTGACTGTAAACGCTACAGGTTGTGGATTCGTTTCCTTCTCTAGTAAATTAAATATTCAATATTTTCTTCCACCACTCAACACGCAATGCCTCCAGAATTCGGAGAAAAATGGGAAGCGGTGTGTCTTAACACTAGGTTCCCTTTGTCTACCCTGCTGTGTGCTGTACGCCGCACAGGGTAAAAAAAATATTAGTATATTATTATTTAATTGACCCACTTTTAGCATTATTTCATCAAATTCGTACTAATTATTTACGATATTTAAATGCGTCATTAGATATTCGTTGATAATAGCTGTTATCAATTTAAAAACTAATTATAAAAAAAAATAGCACGACTAAACAAGAACAAAAAAATAATACTTACAATGTGACATAACTTCGATATAATCTTTTTCAATGATGGCATAGTGATAATAAATATGTAAACTCAACTAACACACGAATCACTATTTTTAGCACTTAAATACACATAATAAAAAAAAATTCACGGCCTCTTTCACAATAATGTAAAGAATTCCGCAATAAACGAAAACACTTGTCTCAACTCTCCGCGCTGACGTGGAATAAATATCTCTTTAAAAAAATCCACAACTTCCGCAACCCGATATATGCTATACTTATGTACGCTTGCGGTTGTGTAAACAAATTATATTGTGCGAAATTATGACAGCGGCAATAGGCACGCGAACGTCTCGCTAGCGATAGCTTTGAAAAACAACTAACTAAAACGAATACTTTTAAAATCAACTTCACGCTGTAATCCAGCACTGCAGGGTAGGCAGAGCGAACACTCCGTTCTCCACTTTCCGCCGAATTGTGGAGAGATAAAGAGTGGTGGAATTCAACGGCGCATTTTTGCCTCGACACCAGAGCGAAGAAATGAAAATATAAATTATAAAAAATATTTAATTTCCTCGAATGCGGATCGAACACACAACCAGTGGCTTTTACAGTCACACTTTTTTGCTCCTGCTCCACGACCTCTTGTATACGAATAGATACTTTCAATGTAAACTAAAAAGGACGAGACGACCCCATGCCTCGTAAGTTGTAAAAGACAGGAACTTTTGTAAATCACGAGTACATTGTTCATGTCACACTAAAAGCAGTCAAAACCCACGCTTCCAAGTTCGCTTTTCGTGAAGGGTTGAACCACCCCCACACCCACCCCACAGTTAAGTAAATGGTAAGTAAAAAGATGCTAGTTTACCCTTTCTTACTTCAATATGCGTTAGCGTAATAGGCCTAATTTTATTTTTTTTATACAGCCACAGATTATCAACCTTATTTACAATTAGATAAGAACGAATATAATTTCAATAACGATAACAATTCATCGAAAGCACCGTACTGGGATGTGCCAGGTGTTAAACGAACCGTGAAATCGCTTTAAAATACTACTACTTAAAAAAAAAAAGTTTTCAATGACATTTAATTTTTCATTTTAATGCAAATTGAGTTTAAAAACTTTAAAATAGATAAGGTGCTTATTGATACTGAATTGAACACGCAACGCCGAGGTCGAGTTTTATAATTAGCTCAATCGATGTGCACTCTAGTCTACTGCTATAACATATTATAATAATTTGTTAATTTTACTTTATAGGGTCCATTTTTTTTTCAGCTTCACGCTATATCTCGCACATAGCAGGGTACCTGGAAATCCTTGAGGCATTTTCAAATATTTCATTTCCTCGAGCGGAAATCGAACCCACGATCTGTCGCATATGTGTGTGCCCTGAGCCAAGACGAGCTTCTAACATAATATTAAAACATATTTGTGAATACTTGTACATCTATTTGAGAAAAATAATATGAGATAAGTAAGATAGCAAATGATTCTACAAAAATAATAAGCACAAATGATATTGATTATTACATAGAATTATCAGTTCAACCGATAATAAACACACAAAGAATTTAAATCTACTTTAACTATGTCACGATAATTATTTATATACTGTGAGGGGACCTTTAATAGATACAAAAAAAAATATTGCTTGAAACTTAAAGTTCAAATCATGCCTAGTTCATTTGTATTAATAATAATATTATTATTGCATTTTTTTTTAATAAACCAACACTATTTACACATAATGTAAAAAAAATATACCTCACATGTGTAAAACTCTATTATCAATATAATAATTACACATATTAATAAACAGACAAACCTATATGTTTTACATATATATAAAAATCTTCATAATCTCTGCAGTTTGATAAAAATAATTTAGATGAATCTTAAAATAAATAATATTATCTAAGTCTGCGTTAATTACGGCCAAGGAGACTTTTTATTTTATTTTTTAAATACATAACTTACTTAACTCTTAACATCGACTTTGTCAATTGAAATTTACAATTAAGTCATTTATCAAATTTTTCATGCATGTTAATTTGTATTCATAGTGCTCTAACTCCGAAGTTGTCGTCTAATTATAATCTAATTGAAAATGAAATTTGTTTATATTCAGAAAACATTGAATATTTCATTTCTTCGAGTGGGAATCGAACCCACAACTTGTGGTTTACATTCGCACGCTTGTACGTCTGCGCCACGCCACGGCCTCTTGGTTTCAACGTACATAATATATATTAGCTAAAATAAAACAATGAAAATTTTACCGGATTTAAATTTCTATCGAGCTTTTAGTGGTATAAAATATTCATACAAATGAAAGGAACATTCCCTCCAATGAAACAGTAAAAGTTACTAAAAGTAAGCCAACTCTTTATATTACAGTATACATACAGCTTTCTGTCATACAAAGGTTTTCATTTCTATGCTAAGTATGAAAATAATGTACTTGAAAAATAATACACCTCTATGTACTTTACTGAGGCCAGTTGTGGCGCAGGGGCACAATCTGCGACTGTAAGCTCAACTGGTTGGTGGTTCAATTCCACTTGAGGAAACGAAATATATAATATTTCAATTTCTTTGTTCTATTGTCAGGAGACTAGGGGAATGAAATGTCATAAATGACACGTAGTGTCTTAACACTAGAGGTTCCCACTGTCTACACTGTTGTGTGCTCGCAGATAGTCATATACAAAGTCACACCCATCCAACATTATCATAATTAATACAATGTGAAAATGTTGACAACAGCAGCGCTAGTAAATGAATAATTTAATAATCACTGCAGATGTCATAACTGTAAGATAAGCAATTCACATAAGATGTTTGTTTTTTTCTAAATCTTGAAAGATTATAATAAATCTTTGTAAAAGAATGTCATGTAAAACTCATTGTAAAAAGGCTTAGTGGAAACCTTTGAATATCTTTACAGTTGCTCGCGACTGTAGCGTGGTAGTCAACATAACAAAGTTGTAACAATGGTAAATATTTAAATATCTATAACTTTTCTAACACACAATAGCTAAAGGAAGTCAAGAAATGTACTAAGTCAATCAATCACTATGCCCTATGTCATTTTGTTGCTAAATTAAAAGAGTTCTACCACTAAACACACAATATCCCAAATTTATGTGGTGGAACTGATAATGGAGGTCCTGACACCAGGTTCTTTCTGCCTACCCTAAAAATCTTTATGTAAGATAAAAATTTGCAAATAAAACTTACCACAACATCCGTTTCATTATTAATAGCTGTAGTTCGCAAAACATGCATTTTGTACCCATCATCTTTCGGGGCTATAATAACTTGGTCTTGGCAACTACATCTTGTGTTTTTTGAATAGTTTGAAGGAGTTTTCGCGGGAGAGCTTCCTAGAGCCCCTATTCCTGTGCCATATGAATATCCTGTACCAGAATTATCCTTTGCCCGTTTCATAGTATTTGATAGATAAGATAAATGACTGAAACAAAATTAAAGCTTATAAGAATAAAACACAATAAAATATAGTAAATGTATATTTCATAATGATTAAACCTTTGTCTTATTAAATTTTTAAAATATTTATTTTTAATATATTTTTCATTTAAAAATTTAGGTTGGCTTTCACATATCACATTATATATACATAAATTAGTAACCAACTAGTTTATTTTATGTCATGTTGTTGGGTAATTAAACTTTATTCATAAATTACTTCCCACTAATTTGATAATATTTAGACCCCATACTTTTGACAGCGGAAAATACTCCCAAAACATTTTCCTCTCTCCACCCCCCACTTTCTAGTGTAATGTCATATTTTAATTTTACTACTTAAAACAAAAATCACAATATTGTTTGCGTTTTGATGTGTGACATCATAACATTTAGGTTCCCTTTCAGTGGAAAAGGAGTTTTCAAGGAGTGCCTTGTCACAAAATGTCACAATTTATACCCCCCAGGGGAAGACATGGGAGACATGTGACATATTAAATATGGTCCCTTAGTGTTTTATTAAAAAAAAACTAAGAGCATGTACATGTTAATAACCTTAAAACTAACCTTTCATAGCCTGGTATAGGTGAGCTTATATGAAAATTACAATAGAAGTTGTCCGATTCACTAGATGCCCTTTGTCTTCTTCTACCTTCACATAATTTTGGTTCTTGGTACGTTCTGGTTTTAGTTTTTTTTAATATACTCTGAAGCTGAGATTTTGGCAATGGATTATTGAGTATAGATTTTAAAGGCTGCTTTGCCATTGTAACTTCCAGCATTTCCTGATCAACTTTCTCGAGCAATTCTTCAACTTTTGGTAACCTGCTGTCATCTAGCTTATTATTTGACATTGTATTCACTAAAAGAGGTCTGGTGGGGCTTGATTTTTGAAATCTTGTTCTCCCTGGCTGGTAACTAAAAAAGAAGGAAACATTGATTAACTTATATACTGTTTTGTTTTAACTATTGCATAGTTTAGGTTATGTTCTGTCCAAGACTATAACTCACCCATGATGAAAGTTACTCTCGTGAGCCATTATGTAGTCACCGTTATGAGATGCGGGCAGAGAACACTCGTGATGAAACCTATCGAACCGATGGTCGTGTCCGTTGTTTATAGTGAAGTAACTCTTGTTTGGCACAGCGCGGTGATGGCGAGTATTAGTATCGGATGATCGGTGAAAATCACGCGTCACATCCTCGTACGGCGACCTATCGACACCTTCGCTGCGGCAGCGCCGCCTCAGGACCCTGGCAGCCCCACGCCCCGACCACTCAAATACCGACCCTAACGGATCACACGCGTCAAACCCGGCCTCGTAGCTTGGGCACGTTCGCATGCCATCCATATCCGCGTCTAGTCGAGACGCATCATCAAAACTCCACATGGATCGTGCCACACCACAAATTTCACTATTACACTGCTAATTTAACACTTAAAATCTACGGGACCATGGACGTCCAGCTAAGGCGTCGTGAAGGCCAGACGACGACAGCTGACAGATCACCATTTAACAACTACAAAACAACGTGCCAGTTCTCCCGCCAAAATTGAAAAGAATTATATATTCTTTTTACAAATAAATACGAATTACTTTTTTAAAATTGTATCCCATACATACTATCACATTCAAAATGAATCTACACCGTTGATTTGCTATACATGCTACTAGTAATGGCGTTCAATGTAAATATTTTTTAATAGATCATCGTAAACAAAAATGAAAATTTAAACACTATTTATTTTTTTAAAATCCATATTTACTTATCCGTGTCTTGTTAATAAACCGTTATTAAAATATATTAAAAATTGACATAATAAATGAAATTGATTATCGGTAACAAAATGTTCACAGCGCGACGGCTACATGGCTGTTTTATAAAGGCATTGATCTATTTTTTCATAGCTCTATCTCGTGAGGTATCGCGGAGTGCATGACAGGGAGATCCGAACAAGTCGCTTTCTTGCCACTTTAGCGACTTTACATTTCATTTGTTTAGCCTTAAAATTGTACTATTTTTCATTCATTCAAACGATTCACGTATCATAATGTTGCTAGAATTTCTAAATATTATCTTACTATAGCAAACAGTGTACTATTCTCAAAATTATTTTAATTATCAATAATAAAGATTAATATACAATTATTTTCTTTTAGTAAATACAAATTCACTTTATATTATTCAGTATTCCAGTCAATAAAAAATGCGATATTTATATAAGTATTTTTTATATTGTATTAATTCGCCGTAGCTATATATCCCGTTATTTTAAAAAAGGCAATTGTGACTCTTATTTATTATGTACAACCAAAAAATATTGTTTTGTAGACCATAGAATCGTAAATATTGTACCAATTCATCCAATAAACTAAAAAATATTTGGATATGTTTTATTGTAACTTTAAAAGTTATACATAAAATAGTGCTTTACTTATTTAGAAGGCAATTTAGCTTTAAAATCCGAATGACTGTGGAACTAAAGATGTGGACACAGAGGATATCTATTTTGCAGGAAGAGAAAGATTATGAAAAGGTGTCTTGAAAGAGAATCGGCATGGTCAATGTTTTTTTAGGATTCTAAAGAACTTTAAGAATTAATTACTGGTAGGTATTTACAATCATGGCAAAATAAACATACGTTTATTATGTGGGCAGCACCATGAATTATCACCATTCCCCAAATGTTATCTATACTAATATAATAAAGCGGAAGAGTTTGTTTGTTTGTTTGTTTGTTTGTTTGAACGCTAAGATCTCTGGATCTACTGGATCGATTTACTTTGTTTTTGTTTTGTATGAAAGCTGCATTCTTCAGATATGCTATAGGCTATATAACATTACATTACACATATATACTAATAAATTAAAATACTTTCTAATTTTACATGCAATTTGTTCTGCCATGTTAATAACAACCGTCGTCGCTACGCAACCGCGTTCGTTACCGCGTCATTTTGATATTCATCCTTATGAAAATAAATATAATTGTCACTTTTAGCATTTCATATAGATTGAAATTATATTTCTATAGAAATTATATTCTTATATTTCAAGCAGGCGTAGCCGCGTCCGGGTCCGCTAGTACCATATATTTTGAATATTATAATATCGCTATAATAAAAAATGAGGTCTTATATATGAGACATGGTTACTGTCATCATACTGAAATAAATTATTAAATATTGAATAATGTGTTTTAAAGTAAAAATTAATAAATTTATTTATATTTTACGATAGAGGGGTAAATAAAACTCATTTTACGAGAATCAGTATTCTTTTTACACAGTAATAAACTACCTCAACCTCGCAACTGACACTTATATACTTAAAATATTATACGAATCTGACTTCTTATCTAAATTATTATTTATATCAATAAAGATTTCTATTTGTGAGAATATTATAATTAAATTTACGTTGTATAAAATGAATGCTACTTACTACAGCAAGTGCATTCATAACTAAAAACTTGGAATTTTCTCTTATATCTATATCGACATTACACAAAAGTAATATAAATTCACGTCCTGGCACTGTTCGAGTTTCATCGCCGATTCTCAAAAAGATAAATCCTTAAAATTAAATCTATACAATTCATAAAAAAAACAAAGAATGACGAAAGTCGCTTGGCGTGGTTATATACAATTTAAAATTTCTCAAAATCAAAATTTATATTTATATTATTCTCAATTTAAAATTCATATTGTAATGTAATCAAGTAACATTATTTGTTATATAATTACATTCATAAATAAAATCCGAATATAATACAAATCAAAGATTCCACATTTAATATATTCCTGTACATACAACAGCTCACATAAAATGCTTAAAATCTAAGTCATTGCATAAAAAAGATTTCTATAATAAGTCTATTTTCAATATTTTTACTGTCTGTTCACAGTCAGATATACAAAGTAGAAAAAATATACATTGTAACCATCTTTACAACCATAAGGAAACCATTTGTTGGTATCAACAATTCATTGAATGTCTTCTCCTAAACACAGCCATGTAAGACTGTTGTGGGATCCTGTAGCCATCTTTTTTAGTTTAGTCAAAGCCACCAAATGATTGCGAAATAAAATCTGTAAATAAAAATAATTATTAATTAAATTTTTTCTCCATGTTTTATCTCATATTGCACAATAGGCAGATAGAGAGAGAGACACTGGATGTCACAATGTCTTAATGCCTGCGTTTGGAAAAAGGTCTATTTTATTTTAATTAATTACAGAAGCATGTAGTTAGTGGAGGTGATTGCAAGACCTTAGCTGGTGAGCAGCGCGATGTTGATCTCCTTGACCATCTTGACGCGGTGTAGCATCTTGGCGAGTGCGGCGCGGCTGAGCGGCTGCGTGGAGTACCACACGGGCGAGTCGGGCACGCACGAGCGCTCAGGCTGCAGATAGAACACGTCGTTGCGCGTGCGCACCGATTCCGGGCTGTAATGGGTTAGACATTATTATTACTTCACACTTAATTCAAGGCAACATATCATTGCTCTGAAAGCTACCAATTAAAACCAGGCTGCTGCTTTCTGCTTTATACCTTCGCAGCCAGAGAGAATGGATCGCTAAACGCGCATGCGCGTGCCAAACGTTTATGCATACCTCATTCTCCTCTGTTATCAATCCACAAATACATACCCTTAGAGATTAGTATCTTCGATACTGTGTTTTCGAAGGACATTCTGTGTATCTCTTCAATTAAGTTGAGTCCGCATATCCTACGGAGAGATCTAATCTCCACAGCATTCATTTTGCTTTCATAGTTCTGCCATGTTTCGCTGCCATATAACAGCGTCGGTACCAACACTGCATTGTGTACGACCAAACGTGCAGCTGTGCTGACGTTTCGCCGTCTCATCAATGCACTCTGTTACCAGCAGCAATGCGCCTTTCCATATCCATCTCGTATCCTTCATGTCTACTAAACGTATTTCCAATATACACCACTTCATCCCCTTATTCTAATATCTTAACACTATTTCTCTCAAAAACCAGAATCTTTGTCTTGCTCGCATTCTGGGTTAGATCATTATTTTGACACCCTTTTTTTACAGTGGTGACAAATGATTGTTACTTGCAGATAAAGTTAGATACATTCTATTTAAATCAGATTCAAACTGTATCTTCTGAATAATATTTCTAGTATTCTACACAATTATATTTAAACTAAGCTAAAAACATTCATTCCATATTTGTAATGTACAACTTACCACTTAGAAATATAAAATTCGTATAATTTAACAGGACACCTAAGTGGATTCTCTTCGTTTTCTTGTTGCTCATATACTTTCTTTTTTCTTGAATTTGCTTCTACAACAAATACAAATAAAAAAACATTGAATAAATATATTTGACTTAATATATTACAGAAAGATTAACTAACGACAAAATTAAGTTGTAACAAATGTAAAAGAATTGTGATGTAGTTTGATAAGAACTTATGATTCAATTGGCTAAAGGTCTTGGGCTCAGCTTACAACTCGCGGGCTGTATGTGTTTTACAAATCAAAAATTTTATTAGCTTACCTAAAGCCGACTGGGGAGGATAGAACCTTAACAAAACATTCCTAGAACCAGGTATTTTGGCCTGCCCCGGTTGATTCGGATTCCGTTTCCAATGTTTCATTATATGTGAAAACGATAGCTGCATATGCTCTTCAACTGTCTGAAAATAAATTGAAATTATAAATATATATAATAATATGTTTTTTAAAGTTATTTTGTATCAGAAAAAAATATGTTCTACAACAATGTGTTTCGTTAAAATGATATCATTCAAAACAAGAAATCACATAGGCTCTAAGTAATACCAAAATAAATAAAAATAAATAATATGTTATCTCGTTATTTGTTTATTTAAAACTCAAATTTTGCTATTTCGTGAGGTGGGTACAGAAAACAAATTAATAAATTACTTTATTAAATTTTTTTAATACAAATATACTAAGTGTTGGTGGCAAAAGTAATTTATATCTATGCGAGTACCACTTTTAAATAATAAATGTAAAATTTTGATAACATTAAAAACTTCAAATACAATTCAAAAATAATTTTATACTTACAACTAAATTAAAGTGTTTAGTATTAAAAAACATAAGCGTAGATAACAAAACGTGTGGCGAGTGCGCACCCAACTGTTTACTTTCCCATAAATGCTCTTCTTCCACTCGCGTTACTATGTATTCTGCAAAAAAAATTATAATGATTTGGTATGAATTTAGGACTAATAATGGTTGTTTATTCCATTTTCTATACTAATATAATAAAGCGGAAGAGTTTGTTTGTTTGTTTGAACGCTAAGATCTCTGGATCTACTAGTCCAATTTACTATGTTTTTGTTTTGTATGAAAGCTGCATTTTTCAGAAGTGCTATAGGCTATATAATATTATATTACACATATGTACTAATAAATTAAAATACTTTCTAATTTGACATGCAATTTATTCTGCCATGTTAATAACAACCGTCGT
>JAKRZM010000035.1:0-16709 GCA_036379175.1 Heliconius cydno galanthus | reverse complement strand
TATGGATAAAAATCGTGAAATGAAAAAAAAATCCTACGTCCAAACCGTTGAGGTACCTTGATTATTTTTTTTAATTCTGGGTTTAAAATATTTTACCCTATATGCAGTTTCAGTAAAAGAAGCGCTGCCTCTTCCACCCTGTATACAACTTCTCAAAAATTAAATGGATTTTGAAGTGAACATAATAGGTTTTATATACATGAAACAGAATAACATACTTGAGTATGATCTTCTTGCTGATCATCAATAGAGCAATTGGGTGCGGTCTCAAACTCCGGTTTCCTGATTTCTGATTTATCATCACCTTCTTCTCTATTTTCATTATTTTGTTGATTTGAGTCTTGGCTTTCTGTTGGTATTTCTTTATCTGATGTACTTGGTTCAGTCTTTTCTTCAGAATCTGCCTCGGCCTTGACTTCCTCGGGAGCTTTGCTATCTAATTGGGGACTCTCTTTTTCTTGTTCTTCCTCTTTCAAAGGAATGTCTTCAGATTCAATTGTTTGTTCTGAACTTATTTCTTTATTTTTTTCTACATCCTCAGTTTGATCTTCTGGTTGTGTAGAAACATCTGGCTTCTCTTCTGAAAAGTTAATATTAAATACTTTTGAACAATTATATAATAAGGTGAGTGGGAGGACACTTGTCTATTGTACTAGTATCATCAAATGGTAGGTTGTAGAAGCCAATGTTGCACTTTAGTTTTACTAAACAGGGAAATATATATTTAAAAATCATGATATATTATACAACTTTTTCTTGCATAACAGGTTAGGCAGATGAAAACTAGTGTGAAGAAGTGTCTTCACACTAGTTTAGTTTTTGCATTAAACAGTAAATATAGTGATATTTACTGTTTACTGCCCAATTTTCAAGACATTACAATTTGGCTACCGCAAATCAACAATGCTTTGCCTACCAGAGCTTGTGAGGATTGAACCCATAAATATCATGTTTATTGTTATGCTGTTCTATTGAGCCATAAACTTTGCAGGCATTTTTTATTATTATAAAAAAACTGTCTAAAATACCTGTTTCTGAGTTTTTATCCACAGTTTCCACATTTTCAGTTGGTATATCACAAGAGCTATCTGTTACAATATTAGTGTCCTCTTTTTCTACATTTTCACAGGTGTCACTGTTATCAATATTATCACTATGTTCTTTATTTACATCATGGTCCAAATTATTTTGTATATCACTGTTAACTTCAGTATCACTATTTATATTGCTAACATTTTTATCACTATGAATATCAACACTTTCAGAAGTTTCCTTTGTAACTTCAGTTGTTGTATCGGTTTCAGTATTTTGGTTTTCCGCTTCGGTTTCAGTAGTGGGCTCTACTTTGCTCTCGCTTTCTATTTCGCTGGGCTTTTCTATTACTTCTTTTTCGTCCATTGTTAGAAATCAATTGGAACAGATCACAAAAAGATCAACATCTGAAATAAAAGTGGAAATAATAATTAGCGACTACAGAAAGTATACATAAACCGAATTTTGTACCAGTTGTTTGCTATGCGCTAGCCGCACCCGGCAATTTTTGAGGTTAGGAATACTATAACAATTTCATATTGTCACATATAATAGAAATAACAGAGATTCATATTCTAACTCTATAAAATGACACAATATTTATCAATTTAAAAAATATAATCTAATGGTATTTGTAAAAAAAAACAGCAATAGGAATGCAATTGACGCCACTAAGTTCAAGCCACATATCCCGCGCTTATTCTTTTTTATGTTATGTTTGTTTAAAATTAAAATTACTGACTTATTCACTTTATATAGCCAGATATACAGATAAAAGTTTTTTATTTAGTAGTTTGTTTTATATTAACTTTGCACTTCAACAAATATGTATTTTTGAAAATTGTCAAGATTTAAAATTTTTGTCGGTATGCATTTAAAAATTATGTTCTAAACTGTAAGCTATTATTGCTTAACTGAACAATTTGAATTATACGATACAATCACAAAAGAACTTACAAAAATGAAATATTTAACAAATCACTTGAAAGCCACAACAAACGACCACCATATTGGATTCAACCAGTGCTTGCAATTTGCTGCGGATGTGATGGATTTCACCAACTGAAGAACTAGCATGATATATTTATTTATATTACTTTAAACATTTTATTTCTCAGTTATCAAATACTCTGAAATTATTATTATGCTGTAGCAGAATGTAAAATTTTTATGGCTCACACAGAATAAAAAGCAATCAATGTTTTAAGGCAGTCAAGTAAAATACTTCTTTGTGCTAATGTTGGTATATTCAGACGCTATAATTTAGTGATGTTCGCATCATTCTTACACTGAAATCATATCGAGCTATGTTACTGCTCATTACAAAATTATTAATAGAAATAGTCTGATAAATATACTTTATTAACAAGTTTTACAAATAAAAATATTAATTTAAATCATTTGTATAGATTATAAATATATGAATCAATTTCAGAATCACTTATATGTGCAAAGTAATATAATATTAAATATAGAATTACAGTGCTTATCGATATTATTAAATTTACTACATAACCTTTTTTATAATATAGATAGACTTATACGCTTAAAAATGTTATAAATATATGTAACATATACATTACGTTATAAATTTATTATTCTAATTATTTAATTTTTTTGTTAAAATGTTGCTTGAATAATTTAAAAAGAACTATTTTGTTAGAAAATAAAGCTTAGCCAATTAATATTTTCACCTTGTTATCCAACACTAACAGTACCTTACATAGAAATACTATATAAAATGTAATGAATTATACTATCTTGGATAACTAATTTTATTAATTTATTTTTTAAATTAAATTAATAGTAAACGTAAATACGATAATAAATGTAAACATAATAATGACTGTTATTCATAATTATGTTTAGGGCTTGCGGCGATACTTGTCTTCAATATTTATAAAACTCTTCCGTTATTAAGTGAACTGACGACGTACATCGTAAACTATTATACATAGAACGCTGAAATTTGACTTGTAATGTAAGTTCTTTTACACTTACATCTTAAACGTTGTTGAAATTACTACGGAAACGGGTAACTTTGTAAAATAACACCTGCAAATTGTATATAAATAATTTAACAATATATTTTACTTGTTAGTTATTCCAATAAGAAAAATAAACTTTAAAGATTAAAGAAAAATATTCACGACGTCTCAACATTTATTTAAACTTTTTTATTTTAAAAAATATGAGAAGCAATATTAAATTGATTATTACATATCTTTTAAAATCTATTATTTCGAAATAATGTTGATATTATTGATATTTAAATAATATGAGTACATGACACTAAATTATTTCATTAATAAAAAAACTATGTTATCAATTTGAATGCATCGTATTGTGTTAAAGATTTGTTTTCGATTACATTTACGTACATGTTTAGATATCGATATTTCTATTGGTCGTTTTATAATAATTGGCAGTTTTAATTGGTTAACATTATGTCAACTGTGTTGAATTGAGCGTGTATTGGTTACATATGTACAAAATTGTAGTTTTAATTGTTAACAAAACGTCGCAGCTTATTATGGCGGGTTTGTGTTTTTTCAAGCTCAAATACGAAATGAGTAGTAATGTGCGCCGCCCGGGCGGCGACATTGACAGCGATTTGTCGAGTATTCTCATTCGCCATTTTGTGAATGTTATGGAATTTAACGTTAAGTAATCAAGGTACGCACGTCCTGGAGGATTTGGAAATTGGTGTAAGTGATACTTTGTATATTGTCTTACCAGACCTAATGTTATTCGAAATCCATCGATCTTTTTGTATGAAAACGCTATCTTTGCTACACTTTATTAGATAATAGAATTTAAAGTATTTCTGTCTTGTTGGATGTATAATAAACAATCTTATTTTGGGTTATGTATCAGACTGTCATCTTTTTTTCAGAAAGTGAGATGTCTGAAAAATCTATGGTAAGCAAAACAGTTTTAAAGCGTCATGAAGTTGCTAGACCCATACATATTCAGAGGCTGGAAGCCGCCTTAGATATCAGACCATTTGTGAATCAGGTGGAAAAAATACTTAACTCTGATGGAGGCAGTGACAGTGATGATGATTCATTCGTAAAATCTATGCCCAATGAAATGTCTAAGGGTGATAAAGATATGCATGGAGTTGTGACTACTAAACAAGGTATGATAACAGTGTTTTGGCACCATATTGACTTTATTATAACAGTCTTGTTGGCTGGTAAAAGAACATCTTTTTGGTTGTTATGTGTAAATAGTAAACAGTTAAAGTTTTATGTAATTTTGGTACATTCTAGTTTGAGTATTAATATTTTTGAATTACTTAATATTATTATTTATTTATTTATTATCTATAATTGATACATTTATAATCAATAGAGATTATCTTTTGTAAACAGAAAGACAAAGTGATCGCATGAGATTATATAATTTGGCATCTGTTGGAGAAGAACGTCAGTGGCTTCGAGATGTATTGTTATCATCAGAAACTGAATCAAGTAGTGAGGAAGACACGTCAGCTGCTACAGATCTAAGAATAAAACGATTACTCAGGGAAAGACATTTTCATAATAAATATGCAAAGGAATATTATAAGGATCCAGGGGTAGGAAAATTTCTTTTTATTGTTTTTTTTTTCTTTTTGCTTTTATATTTTTTTCTTGCATAGCAGAATAGGCAAAGAGGATCTAATTTTAAGATATTTCATTCTACATTTAAAATAAATGTATAGTAGACCATATTTTTCATAGCACTTATATGTGTAACTCCTAAAATCATACATTAAAGCTAGTCAAGCTATTTGTATGAGTATCTTAATATTTGTTTAATGATTTCCACAAACAGTGGATTGACCAATATCAAAGCCAGTAATCATTCCATTCTTGTCCTGAACTAGCACCATATACTTATTAAGAAAACATATAAAATTTTGTATGTTACAGGATTTGAACCCGTGCCTCTTTGGAAACTGTCCAAAAGCCTTTACTAACTAAGTTATATGTTCACATCAAAATTACAACTCTCATACAATAACCACAGCAACAACTAAAAATATATATATATGTTTTTCTTGCAGAATTCTCGCTACATGTACTATGGAGCAGGTTTGCTCTCCACCATAGATAGATACCCTGAGAGAAGGATAAGCCGACCCGTACAACCACCATCAAGTCGAGGCAGAAGAGGCCGTCCATCTGAAAGAGGTGCTAGAGGCAGTCAAAAACCTAAAAGAGGCAGAGTTAGAGATAGAGGGTATAATGAAGGTAGTGATGCTGTAAGTAAACTTATATTCTACTAGTGGACCCGAACGCGGCTACGCCCGCTTGAACTATACGAATATTTATTAAATATATTTATTAAATTATTTTCACTTTTTANCACAGCGGTGCTTTAACTAATTTCTGGAGGAAGGAAATGATAATATTAAACTATTCATTCTATCGAGTTGGAATCAAACCTTTGACCTGCCCAACAACTGGCCTCAATTATATTTAGTTTTAAATTATGTGATTAATCTCAAAACTATGAAGTATGCATGTTATGACTGTAGTTTGCATATATTTATACAGCTTATTGTTTAATAGCCTGATGGAGTGGATTGGGAAGAACAATTGAGAAATCTTAAGGAAGAACATGACACAGATGAGTTTACTATTACTGAAAAGCCAGGAATCAGGTAACAAATCCTTTTGATAATTTCATATAATGTAAAGGTACTTCTCTACTATTCATAACATTTCTAGATATTCAATATTATCTCTCAATTGACATTTAAATTGAATTTACAACAGTTGTATATGGAATAAATTATTTTGAATCCACTTAAAAAAAAGTCATAATGGGAATAAATTCTAATAAAGTATGAGTATCTTAATACTAGGTCCCCAGGCTCCCTCTGCATAACTATTATACTCTTATTATTTTATTTTCTAACCAGAGGCCGCAAAAAACCCACACTAAAAAGTCCAGAAGCACTAACAGCCCGTCGCAAACGACACTTTCAACTCCTTGTCAAAAAAGAACTGGGCAAGGTGCAGAGAGCGAGAACGGCGCAGCACAGGGAGTTGATGCTGCAGAGAAAGAGACTTTCGGCTTTGTGTTGTAAGCATTGGCGGCATGTTGCTATGCAGGTGGGTTTTTTAAAGTTTCTTTCCTAAGTTAAGATAAACAAGAGTTTAGGTTAACTGATGGTAATTGATCACTGTTATCCACAATTCTTATGTAATGTTATATTGTGTGTGGGGCCAGTGGTGTAGCTAGGGTATTTGCTGCCCGGTGCGGCTTTAGGACTTGATGCCCTTTAAAACTATCTAAAAAAAACAAAACCGATTCAAAGTTCTACTCTCACGTACATTAAGCGTCAGACAATAAAATGTGACATTGGCTACTTTTAAAAAAAAATAATCGTCGACTTTGATGCCCTTTTCCTTTTGATGCCTGGTGCGACCGCACCGCTCGCACCCCCCTAGCTACGCCGCTGTGTGGGGCTATCTAGTAGAATAATTTTTCTTTTTCACTCTTTCTTTGTATTATTGTATATACTTATATAAACATATTTTTGTATGTTTTTATATAAATGTAGTGTTAATATGTTTTTATAGGTATAGTTTTGTAAATTGATAAATTTTTTGTATATTTGTTTATCTCTAATAAATGAAAAATAATAAGTAAATAAAATAAAGACAATGATTTATTTCAAATATATTAAACTCCTAAAATTTAAATGATATGAAATCAAAATATGTGTAACTGGTATTGCATAAAAAATTATAATAAGCCTATTTTAAGATTTTATTGTGATTGTCTACTAATCATAAATATATAATTTAACTCTGAGTATGCAACATGCTTCTATTCTACATGCATATATTAGCATGTTTCAATTACCATTGTTTTTAATGAACCTAATAATACTTCACCAACAGTCACAAAAGAACATGAAGGAAACGGTATGGCGTTGCAAACGGTTGAGCAGAGAGATGCAAGCATACTGGCGCAGGTACGACCGCGCAGAGAGAGAGACGCGCCGCCGCATGGAGAGAGAGGCGGAAGAGCAGAGGAAGGTTAGAGACTTTATATAAATATATTTTTTGTAGTATTTTTCTTTAATTTGTGGCATTATTAGCGTATATACTAGAATTCAGTTGGACTCGTGGTTTAAGATAGATTTGATATATTTATCTTATTACTTGTTAAATTAATGTTAATTAAATATGTACATAACACCTGTTTTACTTTCACACTTCACTTCACGCTTTTCCCCACAAAGCAAAGTAGTCTGATGGAACCGAGAGTTAAGACACCTTATTGCTCACTGTGTGTCAAAATTTTCGAGACGAAACGAACGCGTTTCTTAATCTATCTATACAAGAGTAAGAAAATAAAAATATAATCATCCGCCGAGTGAGTATGTAACTCACAACCGCGCTTTAATATTTACTTTTATTTTGTTTGATAACATTTGTTTCATAGCAAAGTTCTATAAAATACTTAATTTAAGAATGCTTATAATAAATATGGTACTTCCACAGATGGACGTGGAACTAATGGAGGCGAAACGTCAACGTAGAAAGCTAAATTTCTTAATTACGCAAACGGAACTCTACGCTCATTTCATGCAACGGAAATTAAATGCGGAGGATACTGACACTGATGCTGCCATGATTCTAAGTCAGTTGGACGAAGATGCAGATCCGAGGCTTGCTGCTATTGATAATTATGATTGGTTAGTATTTAATGGCTTATGTTGGTGACTATAGTTTTCTATGTGTGAATCCAATTTCAGCTTTTGAAATTAAAAGTAAAAATAAGGTATTGATCATACCTTATTTTTACTTTTAATAATTACTATAACTAATTTTTCTTTAAAAAATAATTGATTGTTAATGTTGTATGTCAAATCTACAAATTTTGTAATTTGTAGATAGGTAATGTTGCTGACAATAAATAGAAAGTGGTAGTTAAAATACATATTACAGTGCTCGAAACATTTGGGTTAAGACATAAAATTAACATTTGACGCAAATTATTATTCACATATATATTTTGAATAATTATTTCATAATGATTATAATAATCGTACATAAATATTTTTTTATGCTTACTAAATAACAAAATTTAAATAATCATTACAATAATTAAAGTCACAAATAAACAAGAGATACCAAGTATTTGAGGGTAAATTTGATGATTTTGTTGGGAATCAACTAAACTTGTGTATTAAGGTTCTTTTTAGATTTTTTTCGATATGCTATATTGGAAAAAGTGCAAATTTCTTTTTTATAACTAACTGTCCAATTTTCAGTGAAGAAATGAAGGCCCTGGCGTCAGCGCACGCCCGCACGGCATTCCAAGTGGAGGCGGAGCGCGTGCGCGCGGCGCCGACGCCCGAGGGCGAGGAGCGGCGCCGCGACCACGATCAGCCCGCCATCTTCCGCGGCACGCTCAAGGGATACCAGCTCAAGGGCATGAACTGGCTCGCGAACTTGTATGATCAGGTGGGTGTTGCTTGGCCCACATATAACAGGAGTGTTTCATAGCCAACTTTGCTTAATTAATAAATATTCAACTGATAATTACTGGTTTGATTTCCAGTCAAAGAAATATTTATATCTAAAACATTTTCTTTCAATCGATATCGTTCATCTGTCTAAATAAAACATTATATGTAGTTCCTATCTAAAATCTCTAAATGCAACAAAATATTATATAACATCATTTATTTTTCGAAATGGAAGCTTAAATTATAACATAAATATTTATTTTACTTCTTTAGGGTATAAGTGGAATATTAGCAGATGAAATGGGTTTAGGGAAAACAGTGCAATGTATAGCGTTTTTATGTCACGTGGCGGAGAGGCTCGGCGTGTGGGGACCTTTCCTGGTGGTGTCTCCGGCTTCAACCTTGCATAATTGGCAACAGGAAATGCAAAGATTTGTACCTGATTTTAAAGTGGTAAGTTGTGTTGTAATTTGAAATATTTGTAATTTATATGTAAAATATATTATAAAACGATCTTTCACGATAATTATACAACATATTATTTAACAGGTGCCATATTGGGGTAGTCCAAGTGAACGTAAAATCTTACGACAGTTTTGGGAACGTAAAGACCTCCATACACGACAAGCGGCTTTCCACGTGGTAGTGACGTCATACCAAATAGTAGTGTCAGATTTGAAGTACTTGAACAGAGTGTCGTGGCAATATATGATATTGGATGAAGCTCAAGCTATAAAGAGTTCGGCCAGTATGAGATGGAAGTTGCTACTTGGATTTAGTTGTAGGAATAGATTGTTGTTGTCAGGTGGGTTTTGATATATGTATTTTATTATTATTGTTTAAAAATTTTGTTGAAATATCTGTTAATATTTTTTTGTTAAAATATAGATATAAAAGAACCATTAATTTATTTTTATGAATAATCTCATTAGAGCTCACGTTTAAAAATGTTTATTTCTGCAATATAGGTAATTTGTAATCTGCTTACATGTCCTGAAATTAATAGACCATACTTTCAGAAATTGTCTTATTCTATTTGTGATAATAATAACTAAAAAATAGTTATGGGAAAAGATAAAAAAATGTAATAAATAATATGTTTTTATAGGTACTCCAATACAAAACAGTATGGCGGAATTGTGGGCGTTACTTCACTTTATAATGCCGACGCTCTTCGACTCGCACGAGGAGTTCAACGAGTGGTTCTCCAAAGACATCGAAAGTCACGCTGAGAATAAAACTGCTATAGATGAGAGTGAGTTGTTATATTTCATATTTTGAATTAATTATTTATTACATTTAATTATATGTTTCAGATTAATTTCGTTTTTCTCGTCTCATTAGACAAAACGCAATATCTTAACTAAACTTCTATAAAAAGCTTAAATGGTCCTAAATACAAAAGAACTTACTATTTAATATTTTGAAGCCATCATCGCGTAGTTGTACAGCGTCTGCCTGTAAACGCGACGGGTGTGAATTCTATTCCCACTCGGGAATAGAATGAGTTATTTTAATTTCTCTGCTCTGGTAACAAGTAAAAACTCGGCACCGAGTTTCGCCACTCAACACGCAATATTCTGAAAATTATGTGGTGCGCGGGGAGTGGAGTGTTTTAACACTATATTTTCTCTGTCTACCTTGCTTAAGCGGATATACGCGATAGCGACATTAAACTGAGGTAGGGAACACAGTGTCTAAGACTAGGTTCTTAAGACTAGGTTGTCTGTCCTGCTATATGTTATATACAACGAGAAGAGAAACTAATTAGTTCTTGTAATAAATGTTTAATAATCTTTTTATTTTCCAGAACATCTATCTCGGTTGCATATGATTCTGAAGCCATTTATGTTACGACGAATCAAAAAGGATGTTGAAAACGAATTATCTGATAAAATTGAGATTATGGTTCACTGCCCCTTAACTATAAGACAGAAATTATTGTATATAGGTAGTATTTATTATACGGTTTTATTTTTTCCTAAAAAAATTATCAATGTTAATTTTAGTTATTCTTAATAATACTAAACACTCTGTTTGAAGATACAGTGAAAACGATTTTTTAAAATATTTTATTTATTGTTTTTCAGCTCTTAAGAAGAAAATAAAAATAGAAGAATTGTTACATTATTCTGTGGGTGCTGAGTCAGGTCATAATGTAGATAAGAATTTCACATCCAATCTCATGAATTTAGTTATGCAATTTAGAAAGGTAACTCATTTCTAAATGTTTTTTTAGCTGCCTTAATCCCGCACATAGTAGGGTAGTTAGAAAAAATCTAGGAACCTAGTGTTAATATACTGCATTCTCTTGCGTATCCATTACGCAGAGGCACAAGCGAGCGATTGTAAGGGCGATGATTGTGGATTCGATTCCACTCGGAGGATGCTTCATATTTTCATTTCCTTGCACTGTTAACGAGGCAAGACGGGAGCGGGATACACCGTGAAACAGAAAAAGAAATAAATAAAATTATGGTTTTTGTTATAGGTTTGCAATCATCCAGAATTATTCGAAAGGCGAGACGTACGGTCGCCGTTTGCAATGCAAGTTGACGATTACCACTTGCCCAAGTTGATAGCGGAGGACGGTATTCTACTACGATCGATACCGTCGAAACGTCATTTATTATATAATAAATTATGTATTTTAACGCCGCAATACGTGCACAACAATAGTAGGGGCGATGAAGCGTTTTCTTTTGCGAGGATCATGGATTTGTCGCCTATGGAGATTTATAGGGTTATGGTGTGTGGGTGGTTGTATGCGTAAGTGTATTTTTTTGTAAAAGTATAGGAATTTTGTAATAGTGGGACTGAAATATGTAGTAAATATAATATAATAATAGTCCGAATTTATTAAATAATTCGTAACAAATGTATAATAATTTCGACGTTGACCTTGATAAGAGTACATGGCTTAGTGCCTAGAGTGCTAGAATAGTTTCCAAGAGTGCACCTCTTTTGTGTGTTTGAAATAAATCGTTTCCTCTTGAGTGTTTGAAATAAATCGACATATTCTTTATAGTGTTCAAATTTAAATTTTAGTTTAATTTTATGGCATAAAATAGGACTATAATTTTTTCACAAAAGTTACTCCAGATAACCAAAAACTTAAAATTTTCTGATATTTTATTACTTTTATGTAAAATATTTCAGCATGCGTCACATAGAGCAATGCTTAGAAAAATATGAGAAACTACGACACAGACAGTACTGGTGGCAACAAGCGGGACAAACAGACATAAAGCAAGAAGAGAAAGAGACGGAATTCTATGGAGATTACTATGATAGAGTGAATAGCAAATATTTACTGTTAATATGTCCTGATGGCGATGTATTGAAGAAAAGAAAACACGATTGTTTGTTGTGGAAGGAATTGTTGTTTACTGATGGATTGTGGGTTGAAGGTATATATCATCATTATTATTATTATTACTTTATTTGTACACCACAATAGAAATAAACGTACACACAAATAAAAAATGAAGCGCTAGTAAAGAGCCACATAATATTTTGGTAATTCTAATCCAAATTACCACTGTCAGATGCTGTCGCTGCACCGGTGGTCTCAAAAATATATATTTTATCTACATTTTACATTTAATTAATTTCGCTAATTTTGCAATGATATACAACAGGAGGACCATTCTACGCCCACACGGAGCACAGTATATACTACATGCCAGAAACAGTGGAGCATCGCGGCATGCGCAGTAGAAACTTGAAAATTGAGAGTCAGGTAAGACCTTAATACTGATTTTCTTCTCTGATGACCTTTCTTATACTATGTATTGAATTAAAAATATAAAAGATATCTTTTTTACGGAACACACTGTATTCCGCTTAAGCAGGATAGTAGGGAAATTAGTATCAAGACATTCTGAGGAATGAATTATTTCAATTTCTCCGCTCTCATAAGAAACAGTCAGTTGATAATTTATAAAAAGAAAAAAATATATATACTCATAAGATACCAATTCTAGGCAGAAATGCTAAGCGAAATAAAAACAGAAGAAGGCGGTGTAATACCAGTCCCAGTACTGCCTGCTGTCGCCGAGATGCCAGAGTTCCCGCACGTAGAACGCGCGCCTGTCGTACGCCGCGACCTACCCACGCCGCTGCCTGTCTTTTTGTGCACTGCTCAGCAGAAGGTATATAGTGTTTGATGGTGGCTACGACTCGTCTAATATGCTGTGTTTGATTGGTATGATTAGTAGAGAAAAAAAAATGGCTAGGTACAACAAAAAAAGATCATCAAGTCAACTTAAAAAATTGATTTGCAATTATCATTATGTAAACAAAACTAAAAATGTCCAAATATTAACTTTATGAAATATATCATGAATCTTCCACATATTAATAACATATCCGTATAATATTTTCATTTTGATAAACCTCGCATCTCTGAACTTGAACAATCTAACATTTATCATATGTACATAACCAAATAAATTCAGTGTTAAACATCGAAATTCAACGCCGCACTTTGCCAAAGCGAAGAAATGAAGATAATTTATTAATAACCATCGAGCTAAAAGTAAGAAGATGTTCCACATCGCCACAACAGCCTCACTCATACACAATAATAATTTCAACAACTTTATTATAGGTGAGCGCCTTCACCCGCGCAGCATTCGCCTCGTCGCGTAGTTTCGCCCACCACGCGCGCCGACACGAGCACGGCGAAAGTGCGGCGGGAGCGGACACGCTGTCCACCCTAGTGAGAAATGCGCGCCCGCCCGTCGGCTGGGCCTCGCTACAGGTGCCAGGTAATGTATATAAAGCTATAATCGTGGCCGCTATGAATTAAGGCGTTCAGAGAAAATAATCAGAAAGAAATATCATAAAATCAACTCTGTGCAACCATCTGCAGCTATCTTCAGGGCGGCTGCGGCGGTCGAGCGTACTGTTTCGAAATGTTTTTGTTTAATGAGCCTTGATGAAAGAACAGAGTACAAGGAGACACCATACATTTTTTGTTTTTCTTTTATTATTTAGTTTCAGTATTTATTATTTATACCAGGATAGGCTAAGAGAACCCAGTGTGTGCCAGGTAATGAAAATACTTCATTCCTACAAGTGATAATCGACTCCACAACTGTCGCGTTTACTGGCAGACCCTATTTTATTAATTCGATTTTTCCTTTTATAGATAAAAATCAGTTGGTGAGCGACGCGGGAAAACTTACAGTATTAGATTCCTTGTTGAAAAGACTGAAAGAGCGCGGTCACCGTGTTCTTATATATAGCCAGATGACGAAAATGATTGATTTATTAGAGGTTTGTATTGAAATTTAGTAAGTCCCATAAAATTGAGTATAAAGCTCATCACAATAAGATGTTACATTACATATTCATATAAGTAAATAAAATGAAGAAAAATAATATGAAATGCAAACGGCTAAATAGCCGTTTCATCCAGACAATCTTTAGGACCAAAAAAAAATCAAGTAAATTATTATATTTTGTTTTTGGTTATGAATGTAATATAAAGATACAACAAATATGTAGACGATTATTATATTACAATACTATGATATACAAAAATATATATGCTTAAAACATGCCAATAGTAAACAGTTTGTTTAGGGTGAGTATATATTTTTAATTGTTTTTTATAAGTAAAATAAATTATTATAAACCAGGAGTATATGTGGCATCGTAAACACAAGTACATGCGGCTGGATGGCTCCAGTAAAATATCGGCGCGACGAGATATGGTTGCTGATTTTCAGGTAATAGAATATATTCATTTTAAGTTATAATTGTTCTTAAATCTAAATGTACTAAGTACGTAGTGTAATGTAATATGTAGAGGCACGCACTATACTATAAACGCAACGGTCGTAGGTTCGATTTCCACTCAAGGAAATTAAATATTTTCACTTCTTCGCTCTGGTAACGAGGCAAAGCGAGATGTTGAGTTCTGCCCCTCAACACGCAATGCCTCCAGGATTCAACGAAAAGTGGGAAACAGAAGTGTTTACACACTAGGCTCACTAGTTCCGTCTGCCTGCCCTCGCTAAATGCAAGATATAGCGTGAAGCTAAAAAAATATTAATATAGTTATCTAATTTTAAATTATAAACTTTTTAAATTTAAATTTTATAAATTTCTAATTTCATAGGCTCGCACAGATATATTCGTGTTTCTATTATCAACACGCGCCGGCGGTCTCGGTATTAATCTCACTGCTGCAGATACTGTGAGTTGTGTTGTTTTTTTCTTTATTGCTCTTAACAAAAAATGTATCTACCATATAAAGATCAATCACATTTATTATAAGTACAGAAGTATAGATTGAATTATTTTTCCCATTTTAGGTGATATTTTACGATTCCGATTGGAACCCAACAGTGGACCAACAGGCCATGGACCGCGCTCATCGCCTTGGTCAAACCAAACAAGTGACGGTTTACAGGCTTATTTGCAAAGGCACTATTGAAGAACGGATTATGCAAAGGGCCAGGGAAAAGAGTGAAGTAAGTAGTTAATTGTATTTATAATAAATAAAAAAATTATATGTGTAAATATTTTTTTATGGAATTTCTCAACGCTGTGCTTTGTCTCGACACCAGAGGGAAGAATTGAAAATATTATTTCATCTCCTCGAGTGGTTTGAATAACCTTCAACCTGTCGCGTTTTACAGTCACATTGTGCCCCTGCTTTACGACTGGCCTCAGACCACTTACGTATACTTTGATCCATAAATAATTTGGTAAGTTTTTGAAGACAGACAGAAGACAGAAGTCATCAGCTTTTATTAATATAGTATTTTTTTTTCTCATTCTATAGATACAAAGGATGGTGATAAGCGGTGGTAATTTCAAACCTGACACACTTAAACCTAAAGAAGTTGTATCGTTACTTTTGGATGACGAAGAAATAGAGTTAAAATGTAAGTTACGTAGTTTTAATATTTTGTAAAAATATTGTTCAAATATTAATGAAAGAAGAACATTAGGTATGTACACAAATTTAAACAGTGGAAATTGAACTCGCGTCATTTAGGGACCGTTAAAGCGCCAATTAATTCGTACGTTCTTATAATTAGATATCTCTTAAACACTTGCATAAAAGTCGACAGCATATTTTGCAAAAAAATATACATTTAAAAAGAAATATATATTTGAAATAATAATTACAATTCACCAAAAAAATATTATTTAATAGATCGTCAGAAGTCTGAAGAAAAGAAAATGATGGAAGAGAGAGAACGGAAGAGAAAACTTGGCATATTACCTTCGGTGTGTAGTTTTATTTTTTATATTTTCATATAAATATATTATAAATTAATTATTATGTATGTTTTTTTTTATTTTAACAACTTATACAAAATAACTAATTTTACAACTTATAAACTTTTTTAAATATGTAGTTTTTATTATTATTTACTTTACTATTTAAAATTGTTTATATTAAATATTATACATTATAGCAGTTTAAAGTTACACTTTTATTTGTTAACATATCCAGCAACCCACTACTCCAGTGGAGGCGAAGCGACCACGCGACTCAGCATCCGAGCCCGGCAGTCCCCTACAAGTGGACGACGACAGCGACCACTTAGTTGTGGACGCTTCGCCGCAGCCTTTGCGTGAGTATTGGGACTTTATTTAGGCAGGAAGATATTTGTGTTTTGATCATTTGTTGTTTGTTTTTCGTCCATTTTAGCTATTTAGGCAAGATCAGATTAATGATAATAATTGTTTCCCCCCAGCGTACTCCCCCCCGGTGCGCAGCAACTGGGCGGGTAGTCGGTCTTCGCGCGGCGCCCGGCGAGGACGTCCGCGCGGCTCGCGCCACGTCGGCACGCGCCGCCCCGAGTCCGCAACCGCGCCTGCGTCCGCGCCCGACAACGCGTCCGCTGTCGCCGCAGGTGGGATTTAATTAGGGTTTCTTTTGGTTGTTGCATTTTGGGTTATAGCTTATATGGAGAGTGTTTGAGTGTTTTTATATAAAACTTATAGTATATTCATTTGGGCTTGAGACAAAATGTAAACAAAGAAAACAGTTCGTCAAACGTTTATTGATAATAGCACATTTGTAAGGATAATTTACACATATTATGTGTAAATTGAAATTATAAGAAATAATTTATATTCTGACTTGATATATCACAGCCAATGTACGAAATAAACATACATTCTAGGCGCGGCGTTACTAGAATCAGATGCGCCACTCGAACCTCTC
>JAKRZM010000033.1:304970-327124 GCA_036379175.1 Heliconius cydno galanthus | reverse complement strand
TTAATAAATATTCTTATAGTTCAAGCAGGCGTAGCCGCGTCCGGGTCAACTAGTAACAAATATTAAGGAGGCGACTAGTTGTGGGTTCGATCCACACTCGAGGAAATGAAAAAATAATATTTTCATTTTTTCGCTCTGGCTCTTGGGGTAAAGCGCGACGAAGCTTACAGAATTTGGTGGAAAGTGGGGAACGGAGTGTCTTAACACTAAGTTTCATCTGCCTACCCTGCTGTGTGCGGGATACAGCGTGAAGCTGATAAATATTCATAAAATTCTCAAGGTCTTTGTAATGTCTATAAACTCATACTGCGTAAGCAATGTTGCGAATGCTAAATGTACTATTATATCAGTATGTAGTAGTATCTACTTATATTATCGTCCATTGTTACATACTGTGTTGATTTTCTGAATGGGTTTCCTAGTGACTATTGGAATAAATATTATTATTATATAATTTTTATTCTCTTTCAACTTCATGCTGTATGCATATAGCAGGGTAGGCGGAGGGTAAGACTCCGTTCCTCATTTTCCTCCGAACTCTCCTCTAAGCGTTTGTGTTTCCTAGTAACGATAGGAATACGAAACGATAGAGTATAAAAATAAAATATTACAATGACAAAAATGATTTTAAAATGTATATATCACGATTATATTTAATCAATACATGTTTCCATATAAATAAAGTATAAATAATCACTGAAACGCGTTTATGTCTTTTATACCAGGAAACGGTAGTCAATATTAACTGTGTTTTATAAGGTTTAAATTAACAATGTATGTTTTTATATACACCATAAAATATAAGTTATATAATAGCGTCGTTTTTCTAGACTTCTAGACTTCTAGAATAAACAGAGAATATTCCGCTTTCCGCATTTCTGGTATTCTATAAAGAGACAAAATGCATTGTCAAGTATTGGCGATTTTATCTATGTGTAAATAATGTAATTATTTTCTTAGAGCCTTTGTGGTGGAGGTGTGGTGGATTTTGTCTCATCGTAAATGTGATGGTTGTAGGTTTGATTCCTACTTTTTAATTTTTATTTTACCTCCATTCTGTCAAGACATAATTCAGCGTTAAATTCCGCCACTCTACATGCAACTTCCAGAATTCGTGCGAAAATTACTAAAAATAACTGTAAAGTTGAAGAAATTTAAACTTGTATTAGAATAAGTAAAAATTAATATAATTAAACGTATAATGTATTTTTTTATAGCGGACTACATAAAAGTATGCAAAAGGGACCAAGCAACTATCGATCACTGTCTACGGGACTCCATAGAGAATATACGACCTCAGCTTGTATCTGGAATTCCTGAGCTTAGTGTTCCTAGTATCGAACCTTTTTATATACCAGAAGTAAGTTGACATTAAAAAAAATTATTCAGATTTAAGTTTTAAAATAATTTTAAATTTTATTCATAGGCAGAACGAGGCTACAAGTAAAGATAAACTCGTTCTCCATTTTCTTTCCATCCCAATCCAGGACATAGGGTGTTGAGAGGCAGACCTCAACACCGCACTGGTAAACCATAACGGGAAAATTCGTTCCCCCGAGTGGGAATCGAACCCACAACTATCGTCATATTACTGTCCTAACTAGATATGCGTAATGTATATAATCATATGAATAAACAAAGTAAACACACATTTATAGCTTGAAAACTTCAAGCATTTTAGCATTTTTTTTGCTGACAATAAAAAAAACAATATAAACTTGAGCCCCTTGTCAGTTTTTATACTTTAATACAATGAAGAGTTTCACAAAAGCGCCTTGAACTTGCAACTTTGCATAGCCTTGACATACAACAAACATTCTTAACATTACATAGCAGTAAATGTCTTCATTTTCTTGGACTATTTTAAATCATAAATTTAAATGGGGTAAGTCGTGATGCAGGGTCAGATGTTCGTAATTGGTTGTGGGTGTGATTCTCAATCGAGGAAATGAAATATTTATTCAAATTTATATTTCAATTTCTTCGCTCTTGTGCTGAGGCAAAACGCGGCGTTGAGGTCCGCCACTCAATAAGCAATACCTCCAGAATTCCGCGGAAATTTTGGAATAGAGTTTCTTAATATAAAGTTTCCTCTGCGTACACTGCTATGTGCGGGATACAGCGTGAAGAAAAAATAAAATAAACATAGCGAGCTATCAAGTAGCAACAGAAGTTTTAACATTTAGAAAAAAATACAGCCAAGTTTAAACCTGCTTCCGTTTTGAAGTAGGTTAAAGAACAACCCTTATTATTCTAAAAAAAAATTGTATAGATTATCGCAGTAAGCGGAGATCTTGTACCTCTAAAAGCTTCAGGAAAAGATGTCAAAGTATCGGGAGCTGGAAATTTCACCATTAAAAGTGTTTCGTAAGTACAACATATTTTATTTATTTATTTGCATTTTTTTATTTTAGCTTATCCTATCTTACTAATATTTTAAATGTGGAACTTTGTGAGGATGAATGGTATTTTGGAAACAAAAATTACTGATCAGATTTAGATGAAAATTTACAGTAATATTGCTATATTTATATACATCATTTTCTTTCATATATATATATACAGCAAAATAACACGTAAATAATTATTTATGTAAAGATTTTGAAAAATTTGGCTATAATAATATAACAATATGCAAAAGCAGGCAGATCGTGGGCGGGACGCTAGTTTTCAAATTACCTGTTCTTTTAAAAGTTAAAAGGTTAAAATTTAAAACACTAGCACTCGAGAAGAATTTGCACTTAATAATGATATTGGTTTCAAATTCAAATACATACAGAAAGACGAACGACGACAAAAGATGAACGCTATTATTATGCATGTATTAAATTCAATATAACGCCATCTATTTTAGTTTTAAGAACTTCACTTAAAAGGTGGTTTATATATAATTCAGTTTAATGCAACTTGTACACGGTAGATGTCGATATCTGACCTAAAAATATGAGATTTGGCCTAAGATTTATTTTATAATAAAAACTATTACGATTACGATTTATATAATTGCAATTTAATATTTTCATATACGTATACATTTAAACAGGACGGTTGTGCGTTCCACTCCCACTCGTTGAGTAAGTACTACTAGCTACTACTACTAGATTAAATAGGTATCTCATAAATTAGGTGGGCAGTGGGAAACAGAATGGCTTAAGGTTCCCTATGTCTACGTTGTTATATGCGGGATATAGCTATATGTGACATTATGATAACATAAGTGAAAAAATGTCATTCTAGCCAAACTTTTGATATTTGATTTTTTGATTGATAATTATTTTTTTTATATTCGAATTAATATACACATTTTTGGTATTAATTAAAAAATCCTTTATCATTTATCCGCAGTGTAAATTTGAAGACTTTAGAAATTCGTGCACGAGTTCGATTCCCGAGACTGCACTTGGATGGCCGCTATAATTTGGATACCCAGATTTTAATCATACCTTTGCGTGGTGAAGGAAACCTTATAGCTGATGCAGGTGAGTTTCCTCAATCACACTTTAAATACAAAGCTTCGAAACGATATATTTAAGAATTTATATATCTAAGAATTTTTTATTGTGAATTAGAATATTGCATAGATTTCGTCAAATATTATTGCGAGCATATATTTACATTTTGTATTTATACATGAGAAAATATTCTTAATTAAAATTATTAATTTAACTTGTATGGACTTACTTGTATTATTATTTTTAGACAAATGTGACGCAGAAATTTTACTTAAGTCTAAGTTAGTAGAGCGCGAAGGAAAACAGTACCTTTACTTCACAAGCCTGAATGTTGACATCAAGATAAAGGATTACAGAATTAGACTAGACGGACTCTTCAACGGAAACAAGGCTCTGGGTATGTGTATCTCTTGTACTTATTTATATAAAAAAGTCATTTGTCTCTTTTTTCAGTTATAGTTTCAGGAAAAGCAGCAGAAAAAGTGAGACTGTAAAACGACTGGTTGTGGGTTCGATTCCTACTCGAAGAAGTTAAAAAAAATCAGTCGGTTTTACAGTCATACTTTGTGCTCCTGCGCCAAGACTGGCCTCAGCCGTTAATAATATGTTTAATAATGACAAAATTTAATGTGATACGCCTTTTTTTATTCATATGTTTATATATATACGGTGTTACAGACACAATTCTTGCTCTTATAAAAGCAAAAGGCGCGACGAACTAACTAAAACTTTAAAAGTTCAGTTTATCTGGTCTGTTATGGTCTTTTTAGATTTTCCAGTCTTCAAAATCGAACTACTCTAGGACCTAATGGCTATACAATAAAAAAGTTTTATTAAAATCGGTTTATTAAAATTAGTACTTTCAAAGATGGACTTGTACATACATTCAGTTATTTCTGTATTATTATATTACAGACATATACAAAATTAATATATTTACCATTTTATATTTACAGGAGATGCAACTAATGAGGCTATCCATCAAAATCGTGCGGAGTTCCTGAAAACTATGCAGCCATATTTAGAAAAGACCGTCGCCAAAATTTTATTGGACGACGCTAACAAAATTGTAGCGCCATTACCATTTGACGAAATACTGCCTGTCCCTTAATTTATTTTTTATTTTAATTTATAATTAGTATTGCAAAGATCATTTTGAACTCTCTAATCTCCCAAGGACGAAAAACAACGAAATAATGCACACTATATAGAATGAAATATAGTATTTCTGTAACTATGATAAACGGTATATATGGTGGTGGGAAAAATTTAATTTTCCCTTTTATTTTCTGATTTTCATTGAACATAAAGCTCAAAATCTGACGAAGTTAAACGCTGTTTTATGTTTCGCTATTCGACATGCTGAGGCAGAGAGAATCTAGTCTTAATAAATTGGTTCTTTCTGTCTATCTTAGTATATACGAGATACAGCGTGAATTTGAAAAGAAAAATAAGGCATAAATTTCACATAAAAAATAACTAAGAAAAATGTTCATATATTCTTCATTTAGTGCATTTGAAACAAGAAAATCTAGCTCTATCATAATATAGAGAATGATGTTATGTTTTATCAAATAATCTCGTTGTTTTTCGCCATTTGTTAATATAAATAAAGTAGAATATTATATTATAAAATAATTAGGGCAAAAATGTGATAGTATTAATTTTAAGATAATAATAATTAAAATAGCACTCGAATATTTATGTATATTAGATGAATCATAAGAAAATCTAACGAATTATTTAAAATGACGACACATTACACCTAGTTAATATTAAAAAAAAATCGATTTTGTAATTTAAATATTAACAAATTTGATTATAATGTCAAAAGTTTGGATAGAATGACTTTATTACACTTCTATTACGACATATTGAATATTTGTAAGCAAAATATGAACGGCCTTAATATTGTTTATTTATGTGTAATTTTGTGATGGTGAAAGAAAACAGATGTGACCAGGTATTTTAAAGATACGGGACAGAGGAATATAATAAAAAATTAAAAAACCGATTGGTGGGACCGATTGGTGGGATTGGTTGATTCTATGTGGCACTTCTTATGAAATGTTATAGACAATAGTATTATATAACACCATTCTCATTTATTTTTTTCTTAATCTGCTTTAATTTCAACAAAAGGCCAATAAAAAGTTATGAATAATAGTAAAATAATAAAAAAATTGTATGTAAGTTACAAGAACTATTATAAATAATTCAAAAAGGTACATCCTGTGTAAACATCGCTTGGTCACATTACTAATATTGCGTGGTCTTCTCTAATATTTTGTATGCAATAGGTGCACTGTTACTTCTGTAATTGTTATTACTTCATACGATCATACTCTTAAATAATTTAAGGCTTTAAATAGCGGTTAAATGAAAACATCTTATTTTCTATTTTATATACAAAGATTTCTTACGTATTGTAAAATTGTTGTTAAAGAAAATTGGAAATGTTAAAAAAAAGTAATAAAATTGTATAAATGTTATTTTGGTTTTTTTTTATTTTCTTACTACTACAATACTAGACTAGACTACTAAAAAAGAACGTAAGAAAGAAAAAAAAGATGCGTTCGATTCCCACACAAGGAAATATTTTCATTTGCCCCTGGAATTCAGCGGAAAGTGGGAAGTAGAAATGCCTTAATGGGAACGAAGTGACTTAACACAAGGTTCCTAGGTTCCCTTTGCGTACCCTGCTATGAGCGGGATACAGTTTTATTTAAATCTTATTATGACATTAGTGAAGTTCAACATTGTAACTTTCGTAAGCCTTGACGAATGAGGGTTTCCAATCTGCCATAATTGCGTATAATCGGTTCCTCTTTACACAGCATCCTACTGACCCATCCGTTTGCGATACGCGCTACGCCGGTTGAGAAATAAACAATAAACAATATTAGTTATACTATTCGATAGATTTTTTGTTTAGGCTTTATTATTATATGGAAAAGAGAGAAGTAAGTAATGTAAGACACTCCCCGTTTTCCGCCGAATTCTGGAGGCACTACGTGTTAAGTGGCGGAACTTAACGCCGCGCTCTGTCATCAATATTTGATTATGTTATCTTTACTAGAGACTATAGTTGTAGTCCCGTATCTAAATGTCACCTGGTCTAGCCAGGGAACTTGTACCATGTAAATATAAGCTTTCTTTGAAGCTTTTAATACTTCTGTATCATCTTTACTTGTGTAACTTCAACGAAAAATATCTTTTAACGTAATTTTGAGTCACGTCTTACGCTTGAAGATTTAAAACTCTCTTTAAATACATGTGTTCGAGTCCGAAAAAATATCATATTTTTATAGAACGACGACTTTCTTATCAACTTGGTCCTCCTGGCAAATTGTACCAAAACTAGGATAACGAGAAAGGGCTATTGATGTTCTTTTTTTAGCTTAGCTATTTTATTTAATGATAGCACAAATTCTTGTTCCAAATATATACATATATATATTTTCGTAACTCCCGTATTTTTCGCATTTTGCAACTTAAGGGCTACATAGGTAACAGTAAATATTCCGCTCTCCAAGCGTGTTGCATAGCGCAACCTTCACGAATTTTACCTTATCTGATCCAAGTGAATATTTGGTTTGCATCATAACCATTCCTACTCCTATACTTATTTTAGTTATAGGTTATAATAATGGAGATTGCTCAAATACCAAGATTTTTGATTTAAATCATACTAATAATATAAGATTATAACAAATAACATATGCGGCGTTAAGTTCCGAACTCAACACGTAATAACTCCAAAAATTGGCGGAAAGTGGGAAGCGGAGTGCTAAAGACTAATTTCTCTTCCTCGCTAAATACGGAAAACAACGAGAAACTGTTTTTTCTTGTTTGATGACATATTCTGGCCATTTCCCTACAATTGGTCTTCCATGGTTCGTAAAGCTATAGTGGCTGCTTGATGGCACTATTAGGTTACGTAAGCCTCCATAGAAAGTGAGATCTCATTTCCACTGTTGCCAATAATCCGCAGCCTGGATCGCCTTGACCACGTTGCTTCACCAAACCAGTCGCCGACGGAAACGGACGGAATTGATGTCATATGCTACCTTACCTTAATATACGAGTGGGAGATGCAGTTTGAAATTATTTATTTTTTTTAATTGATTTTATATGCATAAGTGTCTTAACGCTAGGTTCCCTCTGCGTACCGTGCTGTGTGGGGGATACCACGTGAAGTTATATGTATAAGGTATAAGGCCAAGGAAGTATTGATGTATCACTAAGTTTTCGTCAATATATAAATATAAATGTATATAATTTAATAATATCATAAGAAATACACGTGGATCAGTCTTGGCACAAAGGCACAAAGTGTGACTGTAAGCTCGACAGGTTTAGGATACGATTCCCACTTGAGGTAATTAAATATTGAACACTTCTTCGCTTTAGTGTCGAAATAAAGTGCGGGGCACTCAACATGAAATGTTTTTAGGTTCCCTCTGTCGGGTCGGAAGAAAGTAGGGAATGAAAGTTTCTTAAAGGAGACAGAGTATCTTAACACTAGGTTCCCAGGTTTCCTCTGCCTATATTGGTACGTACAGGATTCAGCGAGAAGCTGTGGTGATAGGGGAACGAAATCTCATAACACTACATTCCCTTATACATACATAATATTTACAAAATTACCTTAAAGGCAGAAGGGTGATGAAGTCAGTGAAATATTAGCAGAAAATATATTATAGCTTATGGTCTATGATGACAGGAACATTTAGGAAAGATTCACACTATATTGCCAGATCTCAGTATGTTAAACAAAATTCTTATATAAGAATTAATGAGTGTATTCACACTATCATTCCAGTAACATACCGGTCTAATCACACATATAAGAATGTTTCTTCTCAATCTCTCTCTCTCCTAGCTTCACCCAGTATCTCCTAAGTAACAGGATAGGTAGATAGAGCCTTGTGGTAAGACACTCCGCTCCCCTCCTTCCGCTGAGTTCTGGAGGCTTTGCGTCCTGGGTGGCGGAGTTCAACGCCGCGCCTTGCCTTAGCACCAGAGCGAAGTAACAAAAATATTAAACATTTCATTTCCTCGAGTGGGAATCGCCTATCGTATTTACGATTACATGCTTATTCCCCACCACCACGATTGGCCTCTAAGAATATTTCTCATACTGTGAATTATTCCTTACGATATTGCATTTGAATGGGAGAACATAAAGTTGCATACTTGTTTAGTATTTAATTTATGTGAAAAGCACTAATTGAAAATTTCTTATACAAATTAATATATATTGCTTGTGTAAATAATTTAGATGTTTTATGTTTTATTCTATTGTCAAACAAAAACAAACTTGTAAGGCCTAGTTATCGTCATTTATGGGTCCTGGTATACATCTCTATAATAGTATTCTGCAATATTTTGAAATTTACCACTGCAGAAATTTAAAATAACTGTAATAACAACGTTAATTAGGAAAGCTTATTATACTGTCTAAGAATATTTCAAAGATAAAAATATTTAAGGATAGCTACCAATGTATTATTTTATTAAGCAATAGAACTGTAGCTGCTACATGGAAAAAGGCAACTGTTGAGTTTCCGGCCGGCTCTTCTCAGCAGTACTGCCTTCCGAATCGGTGGTAGCTCTATGTTTATTCGTCAATTCAAAATTGCTTGTAAAAGTCTATTTGAATAAAGAATATTTTGAATTTAAATTTGTCACATAGGTGCGACTCTTGCTAGAATAATTATGCCTTACGATTTTCTTAGCGGATTTACGTGAATTTAATAAAAATATTCTTTAATTCCTTCGTTCTGATGTAGAGGCAGTGTGCGGCGTTGAGTTCCGCGACTCAACACGTAATTCGGAGGAAAATAGGGGTTTTAATACTAGGTTCCATCTGCCTACACTGCTGCGGGATACAACTTCACGCTGTGTCAGCAGGGTAGTAGGGTAGGTTTTATTTATTTTATTAAAAAAAATATGCTTATAAAAGAGTCCGAGAGTCATACAAAAAATACTATTTTATAGAATTAATACGGTCAGGGGTTATAATTGAACCTAATATATTTTTTTGTGGTTTCGGTGAACGGTTGCTTGTTCACGTACTGAATACTACAAGGTGAAGTTAAATACGACAACAAAGGCCGACTTGATTACAAACTCATAAAACATTGTGAAATTTGAAATAAGTTTATTACATTTATTTTTTTATAAATATTTATTAAGTAATTGAAATACATGCTTAAAGCACAACAAGCTAATATTTACAATTTAATTTTTATGTAAAATAAATTCTATTCTTAGTAAATAAAAGTTGGTCAAGTGCGAGTTGGCATCGCTCGCTTGGGAACTGTGGGAACACATTTTGGGGTCAACGGGAACGTGACTAAAAAGTTGACAAACTTAAGAATTAGTAAGTAAAGAAACTTTAATTAATTTAATAAAAACTGAGTGAATACACTCAAAATTGTGTAAAAACACTCAATTTTTATGAAACAAATTACAAATGTAAGTTTATAAGGTTTTTGTGTTGACGTAGCCGCTTAATTTTTTCTGTATTGCATCTTGAGATAGGGAACTTATGTACCTATATATTTATATTTTTTTAAGAAATTTCTTAGTATGTATGTTTACTTGTTTGATATTACAAAATGTACATAAACAAAGTATATGTAAATACATAAATGTTCTTTTTAACATTTCCGCGTTTTCCTTAGTCGGCGTATAGCAATATGGCAATAGTAGAGAAGTTCTCGCCTAATGATATTATGATGGATGACTATGTTTGAGGACAGTCGTGATGCAGGCACAAGTGTGTGACGACTACGACAGGTTGTGGGTTCGATCTTGATTTATAGGAATGATTATATTAAAATTATTTGTATTTTCTCTGGTTAACGAATCGCGGCGTTGAGTTTTGTCACCCAATATTAGATGTCTCTAAAATTAGACGAAAAGTGAGAAACGAAGAGACCTCTACCCTATTATGAGGGAAAAACTTAAATGTTTAAAACACGAGCTATTGCAGAATTTTAATGTAGAATATGGTATTATTTCATGCAATGGGTATTCAGGGACTCTACTAAAACAAAAAAATAATAAAAAATATTCAAATCATCCTTTTATAAATAAATTGTAATAACCGCCATTTTAAATTGTTGTTGTTGTTCCAAACAAAACTGCTTCTAGCGTTATTCAAATATTATAAAATATTTTTTATTATACATAACATTTCATAAAGTCCACAAACGTCATCGTAAATGCATAATTTAACGCTAAAAGCACAAATTAATATTGCAACAAAAACGTGATCTGGTCACGTGTTTGACTTGGATTCCGTTTCAGGATAGACCTGAACAGCAGGAGCCAAGTCCAAGAGAGTGTTATCCCTCTCTTTTATACTAAAACTTGGTGAAGAGACGAAGAAAGCGTTATTTTCATTAGGTTTGTGTCTCAAGACATTCACATGTCCTTAGCGTTGGTGGTGGTTGCGCAGGCGCAGTGCCGGTCGACACCGCGACTCGGCCGGGTGAACCGACAGTTGTAGTGAATACGAATATATATTTATTTATAGTTTTATTATGTTCGCCACTACTGTGCTTCTATTGGCACTGCAATATGCAGTTGCTGAAATTCGTAAGTATTTAATTATAATATTTATTGTATAGAATTAGTATAGGTTTAAGCTTATGGAAAATTTGAGGGATTTTCTTAAATTTTACATAAAAAATAATTTGATATCTGTTTGCATTGGGTATTAAAATTAATCGATAAGGTTGTATTTTTTGTTTATTATTCATGATTAATTATTATTATACAGTTTTGTATATTTTTCACTTATAATATAATTAACAACTATAATTTCTACAATTTATTTCGACAATTTTATAATATCTATAAATATTTAAGCAGCATTTTGAAAATAACGGTTTCTGTTATACATTTTTGTACTCTACATATCTAAAGTAAAGTAAATGAATGAAAGGCAATGCTTGGATTTCTTGCAAGTCGATAGTGCAAGTCTAATACTACTGCTGCAACACATTCTTTAAGCTTGTTAGGTTGATCAATTAAGAAAATTTTAAGCAATTCCTACTTGTTTGTGCTTACACTATAATTATATGAGGCAATAGGCAACGTTAGAAAAAGATATTAATATAACTTTCTTATTTATGAAACGAATGAATAAAAGAAACAATTAATGTTATGGAAAGCTTATCGAAACACAATGGTGAAAATTGGATTAAAATCGGTTAAGCCTTTTTTTGAAATAAGTGTGCACAAGCACACAGGTTTATCTGTGTATTTGTGCACACTTAGACTAATGCCTTCAGAATTCAGATGAATGGGGGAACTGAACATCAGTTCGCCTTGTATTTGCTTTGTAGTCAGAGCGAATAAAATGAAAATATAAATAAATAATAATTCATTCCCTCGAGTGGGGATCGAACCCACAACCATCGCGTTACAGTCACACCTTTGTGCCCCAGCACCACGNAATACGAATATATATTTATCAATAGTTGTATTATGTTCGCCACTACAGTGCTTCTATTGGCACTGCAATATGCAGTTGCTGAAATTCGTAAGTATTTAATTATAATATTTATTGTTTAGAATTAGTATAGGTTTAAACTTATGGAAAATTTGAGGGATTTTCTTAAATTTTACATAAAAAATAATTTGATGTCTCTTTTCATTGGTTATAAAAATTAATCGATGACGTTGTTTTTTTTGTTTATTATTCATCTTTAATTATTATTATATAGTTTGAAAAAAAAATTACTTCTAATATAATTTATTTCGGCAATTTTGTAATATATAAAAATATTTAAGCAGCATTTTGAAAATAACGGTTTCTGTTATACATTTTTGTACTCTACATATCTAAAGTGAAGTAAATGAATGAAAGGCAATGTTTAGATTTCTTGCAAGTCGATAGTGCTAGTCTACTATTACTGCTGCAACACATTCTTTAAGCTTGTTAGGTTGATCAATTAAGAAAATTTTAAGCAATTCCTGTCTGCTTATGCTTACACTATAATTATATGAGAATAGCCTACATAAGAAAAAGATATTAAAATAATTTTCTTGTTTATGAACCAAATTAACTAAAAGAATCTTTTAATGTTATGGAAAGCTTACCGAAACACAATCGTGAAAACTGTATTAAAATCGGTTAAGCTGTTTTTAAATAGATGTGCACAAACACACAGGTTCATCTGTGTATTTGTGCACACTTAGACTAATGCCTTCAGAATTCAGATGAGTGGAGGAACTGAACATCAGCTATATGTCTTGTTGCCTTGTAGTCAGAGCGAATAAAATGAAAATATAAATAAATAATAATTCATTCCCTCGAGTGGGGATCGAACCCACAACCATCGCGTTACAGTCACACCTTTGTGCCCCAGCACCACGACGGCCTCGCAATATATCTTCGCTCTGGCACTAAGGCAAAAGCCCGGCGTTGAGTTCCGCCACTCAACACACAATACCTCGAGAAATGTGGGAAAAGGAATGTGTTAACACTACGTTTCCTCTACTCTCTTCTTCCCTCTGAAGCTATTTTTTATATTTTGTATACCATTAATAGTGGTTTATATGTTTCTTATTTATGGAAGGTAGGCTCATATATTATATAGTCAAAGTAACTTATATCATAACATAAATTTTTCATCTAATATGATCTAATAGAAGTAATCAATCATTAATCTAATAAGTGAATTATGCAAGTTTAACTTTCTCATAACCAGTTTTTTTAGATGCGATCTTCTGTTTACGTTATTTTTTTAATAGTTTTTTTATCGCTGTATACCGCAATACCAAGATAGATAAAGGTAACCTGGGAACCTAGTAAGACACTTCGTTCCCATTTAACACACTTCTTTGTCCCATTTACTGCCGAATCGCTTGGATTCGCGGATTCCGTGTTGAGTGGCGAAACACAACACCACGCCTTGCTTCAATGTTCACGTTATTATAATGATATATATATATTTTTCGCATCTTAATACGGGTCGAGGTTACGAGGCCTTCATATTTCATAATATTTACAAAAACTAAAATGATTGCTATAGATTATCGACAAGTGGAATGTTGTCACGGTGTTGCGGAACCGCCATTTATTTATTGTAGTGTTCCAGAAATATAAAGGAAAGTCAATTTGATATATGTTATTGCATATATTATAACTGCAATCTTAAAAATATATATTTTTTTATTTAGATCTTAATATTAAAAAAAAATCCTTATAATGAGCTCAGTGTAGATTCTAAATAAAATTGGCGATAAGATGTACTCTTGAAGTACTCCGGTGCTGGGATGGAAGTTGTACGACGTAGGTTCACCATAATGGAACAGATACTCTTTGTTTTTAATTAGTAATTCTGAAGTGAACTATATCATGTTAATAATTACAAAAATATAAACAAGTTTATAGCATGTCTTACAGGTAAAATTATATAATCAAACTAGTTTTCAATACAGGTTTCTTTTTCATAGAAAATTAAGAAAACGCTTCAATAGCATCAGTCATTTTATAAGTAAACTATTCTGCCTGAAATTTGAATGAATACATTAAGTTGCAATACGAAGTTGTAGGTTCGATTCGCTCTCGGGATAATGCCTAATGCGGTGAGTTCTGCTACTTAGCACGCATTGTCTTGAAATTGAAATTGAGGAAAGGAGTGATTTAGCACTAGATCTTTTCTGCCCTTGTAATATGCGGGATACAGAGTGGAATTATAAAATAAATAGAAGATCTGTTTTTCGCGAGACTTCGCTTACTCAAATTTAGTGTCAACACACTCCGTTTTCCCCTTTCCGATCGTGTATTGAGAGCGACTTTAAGCAGTGCTATCTATGACCATGAAAATCATTCATTCTCCCGAGCCGAATCGAACCTTCAAACACTGAGTTTACAGTCACTACGATGACCCCAAACTCATATATAGCTTTTTATATTGTAAATAGATATCATAATAAAATAATAAGTACTTATTATATTAATAGAAATCGGAACTACCCGCGCGTAACGTTTTCCTGCACTGTGCGCTCTAGCTAAAGAAAATTGATACTCTGTTATACTATACCAAGGTTATCGATATCACAATGTTAATAACATGTAATATTAACCGTTAACCGTTATGGCGCAGGGGCACTGGGGTGTGACTGTAACGTTGGTTGTAGGTTCGATTCCCAATCGAGGAAATAAATTATTATTAATGAATATTGTAATTATTTCGCTTTGGCACCAAGGCAAAAGCTCGGGCTTGGGTTCCGCCACTCAACACGCAATGTCTCGAATAATTCGGTGGAAAATGGAGAACGGGAGTTAACACCAACTTCCCGCTGCCTATCCTACTGTGTAAGGGATACTGCGTGAAGTTAACTTAATTTTAATGAATCGTTGCTTTCATGAACAACTGTCAAGGCTATTTAATTACCGAAATTGAGTATCAAAAAAAACACAATTTGTATAAATATATATTTTAATGTTATAGGATCATCATGTTATGATTTCTTAGTTAGGCGTCTTGGCTCGCTTTTACTTGTGGATTTCGTCTTTAGTATGTAATAATGTTTTGTTTTAAATAAAAAATAATAATAATAAAAAAAACCTTTTTTTTTTCAGCCCCGTATATTAAAATATGTCAGCGAAACGATCCAAATGTTGACAAGTGCATCATAAACTCCATAGAAGAACTTCGACCAAAGATGAAAAAGGTATTTTTTTTATTTTACTTTAAAAAAACCTTATATTAAATTAAACTGTTATCAATTATGAATAACACTCGTAGCTCTTACCCCAAGGGGTCGTTATTTAAGGAGAATTCTGTTACATTTAGTATCTTCGATATTTATGTTGTTAGAGGTTTAGTTACATTCGAGGGATTGATGATATTTAAGGTGTAGAAGGATCTTGAGCTGTATCTGGTACTGGAGGTGATGCTGGATCTGCAGGAGTGGGTGGAATTGAAGGTGCAGATGTATCAGGTGTGGCTGGCGCTTCTGGTGTAGATGGATCAGGTGTGGCTGGTGCTTGAGGTGCAGATGTATCAGGTGTGGCTGGTGCTTGAGGTGTTGATGGATCTTGCGGTACTGATGGTGCTTGAGGTCCTGATGGTACATCTGGTGTAGATGGTGTCTGAGGTACCGATGGGTTTTGAGGGGCTGAAGGTACATCAGGAGTTGAAGGAGGAGCAGACTGCTTAGGTGAAGTTGGTTGTTGAGATGCTGGTTGTTGGGATCCAGGTGAATTCTTAGGGGTATTTGAGGCGTCAGCTGTGGCATCAGATGTAGATTGCGAAGCATCTTCTACTAGAATATCTTGAGTCTTGTCTGGTGATTTATTGTTTGGTGAACCATCTTCATCGAATTCTGCGATCAAATCAGTATTCGTGGCTGCTGAAGATGCAGCGCTTGCAGCTGCTGTTCCTTTGTCTCCCTGAACAGCTGACTTACTAGCACTAGCAGCAGAGGTTTTATCTTCTAACACTACTAAGGTGCCATCTTTTCCTGGACTTTTGCCGTCCTTGCCGGGCTTATCTGCCGTATCAGATTTCGATCCTTTAATGTCTATTACAATATTAGTTTTAGTTACCGCATTTCGTGTTCCAGAAGTTGGGTTTTTATTAAAACTATCACATCTTTGGCATTTATTTTTTTGGCATTTGAAACATTGAGAGTTGCCGGATTGAGAGTATGGATAAGGCACAAACTGCACAGGGTCCACTTGAGATGGATATTTGATGGTCACATTTGTACGTTGTGGAATTTTCACTTCCAATACGGTACTCCGTCCTTTACAAGTGCGACCCTCTGCAAAACCATTCTGAAATGTAAAAAAAATATTAATTATAAATATTAAATAATACATTTTACGATGAACGTCGAATTAAATTGAAATTGAATTTATTTATTTTTTTCTTGATTATTTACTATATTATTAGTATTTTTGCATAAATTTACTGAATAAATCTTTAAAACGTAATTAAGTAAAAAATTACCTGCAATACCAGCGCGATCGCAACCAGTACGACAATATTGAAGACTCCCATATTGGACTGACGTTCCCAGAAATTGTTGCACAAGCCTTATATACAGAATACACAGATATAAATAGTTAAGTTCTTTGTCATAAAAACTGATTCATTTTTCAATAATATTTTATCAAAAACTCTTAGAGCACGTATTTTTTTAACTTACGAACATTATGTTATCATGGCAGGTGTAAGTTAAGCGGTAATAGCATACTTAAGAACTGTTACATGTTAAATGAGATAATTTTTCTAATGTTTTATTGTTTTACGTTGTAAAATTATATATTAGTATACGAGTTTTATAAACAGAGAGAAAAATAAATAAAAATAAAGATGTAAAGATCTATAAAATATATTAAACTCTTCCGTTACGAATTTTTTATTTTTCTTAGCTTTACGATGTATCCCAAACACCTACACGGTAGGCGGAGGGAAACTGTAAACCTAGTGTTAAGATACTTCTGTTCCCCAATTGCGTGTTGAGTGGCGGAACTCAACGCCGCGGTTTGCTTCGTTACCAGAGCGCGGAAATGAAAATTTTAAATATTTCAATGGAAATTAAACGCACAACCTGTGCCGCTTAAAGTCGCAGCCTTGTGCCCTACGCTAGTATACGCAAATGGAGCCGCGAGCTATCCTAAATTGTATGAATTAAATATTAATACAAATATAATATTAATAATAATATAATTTTAATATTATTCTTTCAGTTTCAACTATTATCGTATATAGTACAACAAAATTTTTATTCATATTTGGGAAAAAAACTCACAAAAACAATTATTTTTTTTCAAATGATATAAACGAAATGGTTAAGAATCATTAGATTGTTGTGATAAAGCACGGTATGATAATAGTACAAGTTTGTATTATATTTCAGTAATAAATATATTTTAAAATGTTATATAAAAATTACGTCTAAATTAGTTAATCATAGTTGTAGTCATAGACTGCTTATTTTTTACGAGAATTAGATTATAATAGATTTTTTTTCTAGTGCAGGGACGTGTAAACGTGATAGATTGTGGGTTCGATTTCCACTCGAGGGAATAAATTATTATATATTTTCATTTCTTCTCCCTGGTGTCGAGACAAATAGCGGCGTTGAGTTTCACCACTCAACAGCAATGCCTTCAGAATTTAGCGAAAAGTGACGAGCGGAGTTTCTTAACACTAGGCTCCTACTTCTATAAAAACTTATAATCAGTATTATTACCCTCATTAACGCAAAAAATAACATAAATTTTAAGAACGAATTATAATTGAGTCGTTGTTTGTTTAAATTAAATGTTTTAAGTAAATTGGAAAGTATGTCAGTGTCGGGTTCTGTCGTAACTCGAGTACGCCAATATGACAAGTGCAAAGGTAAAGAAGTTGTGCATCTGTTTACTGTATGCAAATATGGGCTTGTTTATTATGCATATTAAATATGAATATATATTTATATTTATAAAGTGCCTTAACAATTCGGAGAAAAGTAGGGATCTTTCATCATCATCTTTCTTGACAGGGAAGAGAGTGTCCTAACACACTGGGATGTTCTGGATACAGCATGAAGCTAAAAAAATTCAAATGCTCTGTCTAAAATATTCTTATTTTATATTTATACTAGTGGGCCCGGACGCGGCTACGCCCGCGAAAATATTAGCCTAAAAAATTAAAATAAGTTAAAAAATAATAATAAGTGGAGATTTATTATTAGAAAAAATATCTGAGTAACCGAAATGAACAAACAAAAGAAGTAAAAATAACTAAAGGAAATTCTTAATATTGGAATCAGTGACACCTTAATTATTTATTAGAATGTTATACAGTAAACTATAATTTCCATCTAGATGAAATGCTAATAGTGACTATTATATTTATTTTCATAAGGATGAATATCAAATTATAGAAATCATCTAATTTTTGTTAATGTATACAAATCTATATCGGCGCGCGCCATGTATGCATTAAGCAAACTCACTTTGGGTGACGTTTTCTTAAAACAACAAACTTTGCAAGCCGTTGCTTAGCAACGCGTAGCGACGATTGTTATTAACATGGCGGAATAAATTGCATGTCAAATTAATTATTTTAATATATTAGTATATATCGAAAATATTACAAATATCAGAAAAAAAAGTATCCTATGTTCATCCCGAGACCCTCAAGTATCTCTATATGAGTATTTTATCACAATTAAATTAGCGGTTTGGCCCTGATTGCGTAAAAGACAGACAGACAGACAGACAGACAGACAGACAGACAGACAGACAGAGTTACTTTCGAATTTATAATATAGGTATGGATTGTCGTTCTTGTTACTTATGTGTTACTAGGTATCACCCGCGATTCCGCTTGTCTTTAGTTTGTCCGTCTACTTCCATTTTCTCTGAAATTAATATCCAAATTTATACCACTTTTTAACCATGTGAAAAAAAATTTGGTGATGGTACTCAGTTTGTTATGCCTAACATTAAAATGTAGAAAGAAAATATACATTATGCTGAAAATATAAAAATGCCATAAGAATTATCAAATCTAATGAATAGACAGTCATTTGACAGATTTTATTCTAACAATAATTATAAACGATGTCTATAAAGACACAGACATTACATAACAGAAAGTTAACTAGTATATTTTTATTTATTTCAGGGTATACCAGAGCTCGACGTGCCTGGAATCGAACCTCTAAGCTTAGGTCAAATAGGGCTCGCACGAGGTCCACAAGGTGCCAAGTTGACTGCAGTTGTGAATGACGTTAAAGTGCGAGGACCTAGTGATTTTATTATAGAAGAGTTAAAGTAAGTTCTGTAATCTTTTTGTTTTTTTTTTAATATAATAATCAGAATTATTAATAATTCATTTTTAAAGTATATATAACGGAATTTTAAAGATAGAAAATGCGAAATCGAAAATTTAAGTAAATAAATGTTTTAAATTAATTTAATTTAAATTCGTTCTAACTCTACTTTCCACACTTTGCCTGTCACGAAAATGAAAGAGGTCAAGTTCTCATTTGACCTACGTTAGAGTCCTGTGTTATTTAAAAATACTTTTTTGTTGGCATCATACGTTTATATAGGAAATAGGAGTGAAGGCAGTGGTACCAGTGTCCAGCAATTCCGTTCTCTACTTATGCTCCAATTCAATTTGTATCAAATGGCGAAACTGAACGCAGTTTTGTCTTACCACATACGAAAATTGAAAATTTCGTTCCCCCTAGGGACGTTTGAACCCAGAATAATCACGTTTAGAGTTACCTACGTCACCACGAGGCTTTATTTAACAATAATAATCTATTTAGGGATAGAAAAAGAAGAGAAGAAATACTTTAATATATATAAGCATTGAGTACATATCTTATTTAGGATTGGAAAATAATTATTTGACAAATACATTAAATTAATGTTAACGACTTTTTATTGCTTAATTTCAGATCAGACCTAGATAAAAACAGGTTTGATTTTAAACTATTGCTACCGAGGCTCGATTTCGCCGGCAAGTACAAAATGGATATCCAAGTGTTGCTATTGCGGCTGCAAGGACGAGGGAACATTACTGGATCGTTTAGTTAGTATTGTATTTATGTTTGTATGTATGTATATATTTATATATATGCATTTTATTATTTTAGAAGGAATAATCTGGTAGTAAACTATTGTCCAATTTCTATTTATTATTGAGACAATTTAAGCAACAACTGGTTTAAATTTATTTTTTGCTTCAAAGAAGGGTGAGGTAGAAGGAATCTGGGTATTGTTAAGACATTTTTCTTTCATTAAGACACCTTCGTTCTCATTGTTCAAATTCAAAATATTCTTAATGCGAATAGACTATTATAAGCACTTTTGAATCATAGAATAAACATATAAACAAAAAAGCGACTTCCGTTCACAAATTCCATAAATATGGAAGTACTTTCTGCTTCTTGAGAGGTGAAGAAGCCCAACGGTGTACCGATACCAGAGTGAAGAAAACAAAATATTAATTATTTCATTTCCTCGAGTGGATATCGAACCCAGAACCTGTCGTGTTTACTGCCACGACAGCCTGCTTAACCTATAGATAAAAATATTTTAACTCGTTTAGTTAAGTTTAACTAAAACATGTAAAGTAAGAACATGTAGGCCTTTTAACCTACTTGCACGACGCACCTCGTAACAGCAAAAACGTAAAGTTACTGCGTAATAGTCGATTAACACACACACATCTTGTCATAATCTGAAACTATTGTTATCGATTTCTCGAACATTATTTACATATTACATTATATAATACGTCGTTAGATATTAGAATTTGTATTGGGAGCATTTGTGTGGTCACGGATTCGATTTTAGTAACGGTGTTTTTCTATTTTTTTCAGTTTCACGCTTTATCCCGCATCTATATGTGTGTTAGTTGAGCGCGCTACTCAACAGGCAATGCCTTGAGAATTCGGCGGAAAATGGGGAACGGAAGCGTTCTGCCTACCTTGTTAAGTGCGGAGATAGCGTGCAGTTCAGGGTATGACATTTGAGGGTTCGATCCCCTCTCAGACCAATGAATTATTTTCATTACTCATTGCAGTGCTTCTTAAGAGCATGTTTTGAATTCTGGCGGAGAGTGGAGAACGAAGTGTCTTGACGAAAAGTCTCTGACACAATTTTGTTACGAGGGATGAAGCAAAATAATTTAAACAAAAATTAAATATTAAATTTGTGTTTTTTTATGTATTACAGAGGACTACGCCTGCAACGTTACAATGAGAGGACACAAAGAGAAGAGAGGAGACGACGAATACCTCAACTTCGAACCTATGAAAGTAAAACTACGCGTTGGCGAATCCTCCATATACTTGACCAACCTCTTCGATGGAGATCCAGTTCTTGGGCCTGCCACCAACAGAGTTATCAACGAGAACTCCCAAGTTTTCATTCAAGAAATAAGTCCTGTATTAGAGAAGAGTTTAGCTGATCTCTTCACGGAGATGGCTAATAAGATAACATCTAAGTTTACTTATAAGGAGTTATTTCCCTAATTAGATTTGGTGAATGTTCAGAAATGTGATATTATAATTTAGTTTTGGTAGGTTGGTGTGTCGTTCAAAAAAGTTAATTTAAAAGAACACGTTTTAAATCATTAATTTAGTTTATTTGTAAGTTTATTGTTTCATCTTTACATCATCATCATCATCATCATCATCATCATCATCATCAGTCGTAGCTAGCTCTATTGTTACTTTTGCGGTGGTTCCAGAACTGAAGAGATTTCACCGTATTTTAATGTATTCGTTGTAAAAATATTTTAAGTAGTTTAAAATTTAATTTTGATATATAAATACTAAATATGAGCGCTATGCAGTACCTACAATAACATATTTTAAACGGCCTTAATGTTTTTAGAAATTTCCATTTTACCAGCTTCACGCTGTATCCCGCACATGCCAGGGTAAACAGAGGGAACCTAATGTCAAGACACTTAGTCTTGAAATACGAATATTTTTGGAAAATTTAAATATTAATTTGCTTATATATTAAAAAGATAATAATAAAAATATATTATTTATTATAAACAATGAATATACATATGTATTTATATGCAATATGAATAGTTATTTTTTATTATCATATTTTTTTATAAGATTTCATCTATATACAGAGTGGAATTGTCAGCACCACTTTAAATGAAATCACAGTTTTAACAACTCTATAAAAGC
>JAKRZM010000033.1:244911-293699 GCA_036379175.1 Heliconius cydno galanthus | reverse complement strand
TTTAATAAGTACTTGAAAAGATTAGTAGCACAGATTTAAAATTACGGTACCTACTAAAAAATCCTTGCTGTGTAAAACAATTGGAAAATCCTTATTGAAACTACAAAAATGCGGGTTGCATTAGGGTTTAATTAATTTTCACATCATCTTAAGTGCTTTGCAAACATACATTAAATGAATAATCCAGTAGTCAAAGCGGGCGAAGCCGCAAGAGGGTCGCTAGTTCCATATAAATCTGGGTTGGCGGAAGGAACCTTAGAAATAGGTTCCCTCAGCCTACACTGCAATACGTGAGTTACAGCGAGAAGCTGATAAAAATAATATATTTTTCTTTCTTTTATCTTACAGCCACTTCAGCTGCCTCCTTTTTCAATGCAAGCCCTGGCATCGTCCTTGACATCCTCAACCCCCTGATCGAAGAGAGCAGTGCTGCTATATTCAAAGCCTTTTTCAACAAAATATTTGGAACGATACCTCTAAGCGAGATTTTAGTTCAAGATTCTCAATAACTTTGTTTGTATTGATATAATTATGCTTATGCCATTTTAGTTTACTTTTAGTATTATAATGATTTAGATCTCCAATGTATTAATTATGAAAATAACTAGATGCCAGTCGTGGCGTGCGATTGGAACTGTGACGGTTGTGGGTTCAATCCCTACTCGAAGAAATGAAATATTTAATATTTTCATTTCTTCGCTCTAGTTTTGAGGCATAGCGTCGTTGAGTTGAGCCACTTAACACGCTATACCTCTAGAACGGGAACGGAGTGTCTTAACAATAGATTCTCTCTGTATACCGAAAGCCATGAAGCTTAAAAGAAATTCTATACAACTAACTACGTTTACATGAACACGAACATGTCATAGACAACGATTATGGTCCAAAGTTCTTCGTTGTTTTTTAAAAAAAACTACCAATTCGCATATCTTTGTGTTTTTCTTACTTCGGGAAAACATAATGGGCTAAATCATCGAAGAAACTATCATTACTATTATACAATATTATTTATTTTATTGTAATAGAAATTCCATTATTGTATCTTATAAAGTAAATTTAATAAAACTAGCTCTAGCTGTTTGTCTTGATTCAATAACATTTTATAAGTTTTATGTTACCAGTGTTGTAAATAAATTAATTCTAGGTTAATTTTATAATTTTATACAAAAATTAAAGTTATTTTCAAAATTTCACTAAATTTCAATATAATTAGCGCAATTTGTTTATGTATTTTTTTCTGTACCAAATGTTGTTTGTTTTTAATAAATAAATACAATATTACTATGGTGAACCTTACAGTTGTGTTTTATTACTTAAAAGTGTATATTTTGGTTATTGTGGTAGCTCTGGTAAAAAAGAGCGGCGTTAAGCTCCGCCGCTGAACAAACAGTTTTGTTAAATTCGGACCGAATGTGTAAAAGACCATGTCTTGACACTAGAATGTCTCTAACTACCCTATCATATGCAGGGTACAGCGGGAAACTTATAAATATATTTTTAGTTTCTGCTGTATCCCGGGCATAGCAGAATAGGAAGAAGAAACATGGGAATCTAATATTAACACACTTAGTTCCCCACTGTTTCTCGAATACTAAAGGCATTATACAGCAGTGTAGGCAGCGGGAAAACTTAGTGTTAAGAAATGTCTTAACATTGTGTGTAGACCGGCGGAACTTAACGCCTTTGTCTCAACACCCGAGCGAAGAAATGAAGATATAAATTTAAATAAATATTTCATTTTTTCGAGTGGTATTTTCTCTTTAATATGAAATACATAAATATATATATAAGAAAACGATCGATATAATGATAATGATCTTAGGACGTAGAGGTTAAATTGTATCTACATACATTACAGAGTCAGGGTATTACCTTGTAGTCACTTCCTACATTCATTCTAAATATAGAAATAAGTGCAGGGTTATGGAAAATCGTTTCGTAATAATAAAACGTAAATTTGAGTGAAAATGAAAAATTTTAACGTATAATTATATGAAGAAAAAGTAAAAAAAAGCTAAATATTTTTTCTTCTTTTGTATCCTACTCAAGATTTTTTAACTTGCTTTTATTTTTAACTTGCTTTTATTTTGAAATGAGAAAAAGAAGGGACCGGTGACTCATTCACCAGCTTTAATTTACCATGTGGTAATATTGGAGAAAATACTTGTAGCTGTTGTTGTAAAGGAAAATCATTATATTCGCTAAAGTAATTGGACTTATTTTTAATTGTCTTAAACATCAGTATATATTTTTTAAATGTCATGGCTTTTGCCATATACTGGTTGATGAAACTTAATATTTACAGATTTATTATGGGTATTTTTTCCTCACTTTCCGCCGAATTCTGCTGTATTTAGTGTAGAATGGCGGATGAATAAAATCTATGCCTGGAAAAAAATATTAAGGGTTTCATTTTCTCGAGTGAGAACGGAATCACACGTTGGCAGTATTTTATAAATTTTATTTAATAAACCTGCATGGTCTGATACAATATACAATTTTTTTGGTGGAAAATTAAAAGCGAACTAAAATTTTCTTTATCTACCCTCAAAAATATGGACATAAAAATATTAAATATTTCAATTATTTTCTTTTCTATGGAGGATTCCGTATAAAAAAATATACATACAAACATTTTTTCAATGAACTAGTACTTTGAAAAAATAATAGTCTCAATGTAACCCAACAGCACACGTCCTGTAGACCTTAGATCCGAGGCTGCATATTTTCCACATATGGTTGCCGTTTTAACCTGTCAGCTCTATTATAAAGGCAAAATAGATATTGACGGTCTTAGATGAGAATCAGTTCAAAGTGGATAGAGTCATGATGAAGACGGTTTGTAAATTCTTGTTGGTGTTCGTATTGTCTGGTGAAGTTTTTAGCAGACGTGCGCCTGAAGTGAATGGTACGAGTCATGACGATAATATGGAAGAAATGGGTAAGGCGCTATTTAAGATGTTTGCTATTTTGCTTCATATAATAAAAACAAAACAATTTCACGTTGTATCCCGCACACAGCAGAGTAAGTAGAGAGAACCTAGTGTTGAGACACTCCGTTTCTCATTTTCCGCCGAATTCTGGTAGTATTGCGAGTTGTGTGGCAGAACTTAACGCCGTGGTTTATATTGAAACCAGACCGGAATATAAGTATTTTTTTAAAATGTAAATTGAATTAATTTTTACGTAATAAGAAAAGATTTTGAAATTACATATATGAGTAATGACTACATATATACATATTAGTAGGTGTGTTCGTTCTCGCTTAAAGCAAGAATATAAATAAACAAAATGCAAGTGAAAATGTACCTGACATTTTGTATATTTGACTTATGAATAAATATATATTGTGTGTGTTATGTGAAAAGTGCATTTAACTAAATTTTAAACCTCTTTAGCAACTTGTCAATATTTGTAAGTCCATCAGAACAGAGTAAATTTATGAAATTTCACATTTGTATTTCTTAATATTTCTTACTAACTATATTATTTAATATTAGTTGAGTCAAGAAACAATATAACTCTATTTGGATATTAAAATATCCAAATAACTTTATTATTATCTTATTTTATTTACAATAATAACGTAAATAATATTTTGCAGTTGTGTTTTTAGTTTGTGTCTAATTTTTCATTATTATAAAATATATGTACGTATATTAATTAATAAAAACATTAATCATAATATTTTAGAAACAGACCCTTTATCCTCTCACACAGCAGTTAAGGCAGAGGGAACCTTGTGTTAAAACACTCTGTTCCCCACTATATAACTGATATGGTAATTTTATAATAATTTTCAGCCAAAAAACCAGTGTGTCACTACAGCGATCCAAACGTAGCGGACTGTATCAAGCGTGTGGCTGAACAAGCGAGGCACCTCCTCGCACATGGGATACCCTCGTTCAATATTCAACCTTTGGAACCTCTGAAGGTACCCAGCATCAGGCTAAGGCAACACAATATGCCACAGGCGCACTTCAAATATGACGCCTGGTTGACCGATTTGATTTTAAACGGACTTACCAATTATACGTTTAATAAATTGGAGTAAGTTTTTCTTTACTTGTATTTAGAAGAGTTATGTTAAGTAAGGTTTTTTAAGTAAATACTTTTTTGCTGTATTATTTTTGTTTAGAGAGTGAAAATTTAGAAATAATATTAAATATAATGAGGAAATAATTGATTTTAAATTTATATAAGGTTTTCCCTGAGTGGGATTTGACTCTAATTTTACCATATCTAGTTTGATATCTTGCTTCATGACTGGATATGTGATTTCTCGAAAATTAAGAGAGATAAGACACTCCGTCTTAGCCACTTTGTCTACTCTGCTATATGCGGGAAAAGCGAAAAGATGAGTTTTTATTATTATAAATGTCTATACAGACTGAAACACTGCCTATAGACCGACTGACTAAAGCTAATATAATAAATTTTCGTTACCCGATCTACGAAATGGTAGGAAAACGTAAGAGTAAAAAATGGTTTTATTTAAAATATTGGATATCGTAAAACACTGGCTTTAGTCCTTGTATCATATACCATATTTATTCTGTTTAAAGTTCAAGAAAAGAAAATCAGCTTTCATAAAAGGTGACATTAACCTTTGTGTGAATTATTTTTTTAAGACAGTGTTTTGTTAAATATACAGGAAGTTCTCAGCACTTTAAAATTAAAATATCAATTATAATTAAAATATCAATTATACTTTAAAATTAAAATATCAATTATAATTTAAATATCAATGTCGTTTATCAGTTGCATTTATCAGTTGCGTTAACATTCTCTACATTTTAGAAAACATAAAAATTTTAACGTAACGGGAATTGATGATCGCGCGCCTCTTGGAAACCGTCCAAGGTTCAAAACCCGCTTCGTTCATTTTTATATGTTATATGTAGGAAATGGAGCAGATATGTAAAAAATATTATATTCTCTATTTATTTTTAGTGTTTACCCTGAAGACTTAAAGGTAACTGGAAATATAAGTCTACCACATCTAACAATGTCCGGTGAATATGTTATTATAGGAGAGTTTCAGATGCTCCCCGTGGAATCTACTGGAATGATCACTGCTAATTTCAGTAAGTGTGTATTGGAGAAACTTTTCGTTCAAAAAAGACTTATAAGAAAGTTTTTTTTATTAATTCTTTTTTTTTATATGTTTTAAGCATATATTTTCTGATATAGTGATATCTTGAAAACTTAAGTACCTACATCCTTTAACAAACAAAACAATATGAGAAAAATTACTGGATATTTAAGATTAGATTATCGTATATGATTTTGTCATCAAAAATGTCCCACATAAAAGAAATAAAAATTTTAGCTTACGTGTTCTACCTAACCTACTATCTATATGCGGAATATAGCTATATTCCGCATATAGATAGTAGGTTAGGGAGAAGGAGCGTAGTGTTAAGACACTCCGCTCCCCACTTTTCGCCGATTTCTGAAGCATTACGTATTGGGTAGCGGCAATCAACGCCGCGCTTTTGCCGCGACAACAAAGCGTATTAAATATTTTATTTCGATAAATGGGAATTGAACCCATAACTTGCCGCGTTTACAGGCATAAAGTGTGCACAGTGCCTGTCCTGACCTAAAAACTGGCATCAAAAATATCAATATATTTTTAATAATAACAAAAATATTTTTATAGCGGATTGTACTGCGGCCCTCGATGCTGTCGGAGCTAAAGTCCATAAGAGGATGGTGATACGAGATGCCAATGTCAAACTACGCTGCTCTGGACCGTTGACCGCCAATTTAAAGGAAGCGCACTCAACTACAGGAGAAATGGGTAAGTTGCAATCTTTGAAAATTAAATGTAGCTCCTTCTCTTGTCAACAATTTTATTTCTAATTTAGTAAAATAATAATAGAACAATAGCTTTTAAGTACGTAACGGATAGAAAGAGAGAGAGAGAGAGATTCTGTTCCCTAACGTCAAATTTTTATNCCCAAACGTAGCGGACTGTATAAAGCGTGTGGCTGAACAAGCGAGGCACCTCCTCGCACATGGGATACCCTCGTTCAATATCCAACCTTTGGAACCTCTGAAGGTACCCAGCATCAGGCTAAGGCAACACAATATGCCACAGGCGCACTTCAAATATGACGCCTGGTTGACCGATTTGATTTTAAACGGACTTACCAATTATACGTTTAATAAATTGGAGTAAGTTTTTCTTTACTTGTATTTAGAAGAGTTATGTTAAGTAAGGTTTTTTTAGTAAATACTTTTTTGCTGTATTATTTTTGTTTAGAGAGTGAAAATTTAGAAATAATATTAAATATAATGAGGAAATAATTGATTTTAAATATATGTAAGGTTTTCCCTGAGTGGGATTTGACTCTAATTTTACAGTATCTAGTTGGATGTCTTGCTTTACGACTGTATATGTGATTTCTCGAAAATTAAGAGAGATAAGACACTCCGTCTTAGCTACTTTGTCTACTGCTATATGCGGGAAAAGCGAAAAGATGAGTTTTTATTATTATAAATGTTTATATAGACTTAAACACTGACTAAAGACCGACTGACTAAAGCTAATATAATAAATTTTCGCTGCCTGATCTACGAAATGGAAGGCAAACGTAAAAAAAAATGGTTTTATTTAAAATATTGGATATCGTAAAACACTGGCCTTAGTCCTTGTATCATATACCATACTTGCTCTGTTTAAAGTTCAAGAAAACAAAATCAGCTTTCATAAAAGGTGACATTAACCTTTGTGTGATTGTAGATTCATTTTTTTAAGATAGTGTTTTGTTAAATATACAGGAAGTTCTCAGCACTTTAAAATTAAAATATCAATTATAATTAAAATATCAATTATATTTTAAAATTAAATTATCAATTAAAATTAAAATATCAATAGGGGTCGTTTATCAGTTGCATTTGTCTATTAATTAACATTCTCTAATACATTTTAGAAAACATAATAATTTTAATAAACTGGATTTGATGATTGCGCGCCTCTTGGAAACCGTCCAAGGTTCAAAACCCGCTTTGTTCATTTTTTTAATATGTTTACTAAAATGGATTTTTCCTTTCCTCAGTACGGAAAAACACTTTGAAAATGTAAAAAATATTATATTCTCTATTTATTTTTAGTGTTTACCCTGAAGACTTAAAGGTAACTGGAAATATAAGCCTGCCACATCTAACAATGTCCGGAGAATACGTAATTATCGGAGAGTTTCAGATGCTCCCCGTGGAATCTACTGGAATGATTACTGCTAATTTCAGTAAGTTTTATTATTGGAGAAACTTTTCGTGCAAAAGAGACTTATAAAATACTTTTTTTTTATTATTTCTTTCTTTCATGTGTTTTAAAAGATATTTTAAGTATATCTTTTAAGAAACAAAATAATATGAGAAAAATTACCGAATACTTAAGATTAGATTATTCTTTATGATTTTATCATCAAAAATTTCCCACATAAAATAAATATTGTCAGCTTACGCTATATCCCGCATGTAGGTAGTAGGCTAGGTAGAAGGAGCGTAGTGTCAAAACACTCCGCTTCCCACTTTTCACCGATTTCTGGAGGCATTGCGTATTGAGTAGCGATACTTAACGCCGCGCTTTTGCCGCGACACCACAGCGAATTAAATATTTTATTTCCCCAAGTAGGAATTGAACCCATAACTTGTTGCGTTTACTGGCCTCTAAAATATAAATATATATCTAAAAATATTTTTATAGCGGATTGTAGTGCAGCCCTTGATGCTGTCGGAGCTAAAGTCCATAAGAGGATGGTGATACGCGATGCAAATGTCAAACTACGCTGCTCTGGACCGTTGACCGCCAATTTAAAGGAAGCTCACTCAACTACAGGAGAAATGGGTAAGTTGCAATCTTTGAAAACTAAATGAGGCTTATTTTCTTTGTTACAATTTTATTAAATAATAATGGAAAAAAAAATGAAGTACGTAACGAATAGAGAAAGAGAGAGAGATTCTGTCCCATAACGTAAAATTTTTATTATTTATTTTTTTATGAGGCCATTGTAGCGCAAGGGCACAAGGGTGTTACTGTAACGCGATGGTTATAGGTTCGATCCCCACTCAAGGGAATTAATTATTATTTCTTAATATTTTCATTTCTTCCCACCATAGCAAATGCCGAGTTCCGCCACTCAACACGCAATGCTTCGAAAAATTCGGCAGAAAGAACGAAGTAACTATACACTGGGTTCCCTCTTTCTACCTTGCTGTATGCGAGATACAGCGTTTATATTTATTTATTTTTTTTATTTTTCTAGAAATGATAACCGACCATATAGTCCACATGCACGCTTCAGAACTCGCAAAGGAAGTTCAACCGGCTGTTGAAACTGCACTTGGAATGGTACTCGAGGATATCGCTAATAAATTTCTTAAGCACATCCCAACTAATATGGTATTCCCAAATTAGAAGCATCTGGAAGCTCGCTCTAGTCAAATCCCACGTAAATATGTTGGGAGTGGCCCCATGATTAAATTAATTATTATTTATTTAATTTATTGTTTTGTTTAGATTATCAAATAAAATAATATGGTTTTGTGAATTTTTGGTTTTTTGTATATTCTTTTCGTTTATCATTTTGTATCTGTTTATTAATTTCGCCAACCCCCACTCGCTTTACTCGTATGAAACTCTGTGCGATATATTTTTTTATAATGGTACTCACGACAGTATTTTTCATAAAAAATTTTCTTTTCAAAATCAATAATTTCAATTTTCCTTTTTCCTTGGATTCAATTTTAATTTTAATTCCTAGTGACATGTATGACGCATTAGATCTCAGAAACTACATGTGCTAGGAATCTCAAATTTTGCATAGGAGTTATTTATAGGACGTAGGTGCTCGCTAAGACGGGAATTTGCAATATTCGACTTCAAAGGGGTTGTTTTTGGGGTTGAAAGTTTGTATGAAACTTCGTTGTTACAAATTCTAGGAGTCTCAAATTTTGCATGGACGTCACTTATAGGACCTAGGTACTGAAGGAGACAAAAATTAATAATAATAAATTCATTAAATAAACGTAAAAACCACTTTATATTAGCTTATACTTGTACCACTTTCGCAAACTGTGCCAGCGTGTCGCGAGGCCTACAAATCGGTTACGTCAAATTACAACATTGCTTCTCGATTATGTTGCTAGATTTAATTTCTACTTTATGCTATTTATATTAAGATTTTATTTAGAATGCTTTTATTATATATTGTAGGTCGACAATTTCGTCTGGAAACATTTATTAAAGTGCATGCAGAATTGCAGTATCATCGTTAGTTGTATCTATTATTTAGTTTATTTTTTTTGTATTAAAGAATCTTAAATTTTAAATTAAATAACCTGTTCATAGAACATTAAGTTAGATTATGCGAGTAAAGATTGATGGAGCTTATAAAAGTCTTTTTCGATAAACAAAAGGCCTCTCCAAAACATTAAATATTAAATATTTTCATTTCTTCGCTTCAGAATTGAAAAAAAATAATTCGCGACTGGAAATTGAATCCACAAGCCCAATAGTTAACGTACTATCAAACCCGCCACCCCACGACAGATACAATCACTATTTTACTGTATTTTTTATTTTGTAATTAGTTGTATCTTCCCCATTATCTTATATATTAGATACAAGAAAATAGTACTATAGAAGAGAATAAAAGATAGTCAAAGATTCTGAAGATTGTACTTAATAGAAAACGTGTGATAAGGCGTATTATTGAAAAAAATATTACCTAATTCTAAAAACTAGATAGCACTAGCATTATCATCACGTTGTTTAGAAAAAAAAGTATTTATATGAGGTGAAATAATCAATTTCATCTTATTGTCTAAGATACAACCTTAATTATTGCTTTATTTAAATTTTCTGTAATATAATTTAAAATGTGGAAAATATTATTATTTATAAGTGTCATACATTTTGTTTGCGGTGTAGAAAAGAAGTATATAAACTGTGAGTACTATTTATTTGTATTTCGTAATATTAATCTTATAATTTTTTTAGCTATAGACTAGGCTCCCATTAAAGCCTGGGAACCTAATGTTAAGACACTTCGTCCCCATTAAGATAACAAAGCTTTATTACAAGAGTGAGGAAAATGAAAATATTAAATATTGCATTTCCTCGCGCGGGAATTGAACCCATAGCCTGTCGCGCTTAAAGTCGCACTTGAGCCCCTGCAATACGACTGGCCACATAAAATTTTAGACACAAACACAATTAAAGACATTTCTTTTTTTTATAATTTTTTCATCATTTTTTCACTGCAGTTGGTAGTTTTATATGCCCGCGGGAAGAAAAGGCCTTGGGGAGATGTTTGAGAGACGCATTAAACGCCTACATACCAAAATTAGCTGCAGGTACATACGTACTATATACATTTCCTATTCTAAAATGAAGATCGAATATGTAATTCATATTATGCAAAATATTTTTTTCCGAAAGCTTCACGCTGTGTTCTGTACAGCAGAAAAGACAGAGAAAATCTAATGCTAAGAGAATCGGTTTCTCCCTTCCATTCAATTTTTGCCACCATTCGTGTTGAGTGTCGCAACTCACTGGCTTTTTGTCTTCTTGCCAGAGGGGGAAGGGCAGGAAATGAAAATATTTAATTTCCCTGAGTAGGAATTGAACCGAAAATCGGATGCCACTGCCTAAAAGCTATATATTTAAATAGACAAGTATCTGTCATGCTTAAGCAGCAAATGCTTAAATTATAGTCCAAAAATTATAAGACATTTTAAAAGTTAAGTTACGCAGAAAATATAAAATATACTTACATACTAAAGAAACAAAATCAATAATTTTATAATGTCTAAATTTTAAAACACATCTTTCTATTTCATAAGATTTATACAAACAAAATTTTAGGAGTACCAGAATATGAAGTGCCGTCGTGTGAACCACTTCTGGTCCCATCTTTGGCTATACGACAATCATCTGGACCTATATCTATCACGTCTACATTCAACGATGTAACTGTACGAGGCCCTTCTACCATGCGTGTTAAGCATGTAGAGTAAGTTATATTTCTATTAATCCTGAAGTTCTTTAAGGAAGGCAAACCTGGTGTTAAATGTCGCTATCATACCACCACTAAGGCATCATCAGGAAATGGTGATTTTATTACCAAATTATATTAAAAAACCTTACATTTTCCTGTATTACAGAGTAGATGCTGCAAAACATAAAATTGTCGCCACAATTTACATACCAGAATTAAGAATGAAAGGAAATTACAACCTCAAAGGACGTCTATTGATGCTGCCCATAGAAGGAGATGGAAAATTCTCTGCTAAATATGGTATAGATTACATAACTTAGAAATATTTTAACTAATAAATTGTTTAATTTAATTTACAATTTTTGTTATTCTTTTTAAAATATTAAACAAAGTCCAATTAATTATTATTAAATTAATTTCAGGTGATATCGATGCAATTGTTACGATAGTTTTAGGTAGAAAACCAAGGCAAAAGTTGGCTGATGCATTAACTTGCAAAAGTCTAGTAGTTAAGTTCCACGTGGGACATGCATCAATGAAACTGGACAATCTTTTTGGTGGCGATACCGATTTAGGTAAGTGGAGAAGCGTAACGTAGAAAACAGAGAATTTCTATTTAAAACAAACACTGTTTAACTTAGTTCATGAGTAGGTGATTATTGTGGAGTCAAGTTGTCAAACAAATAAACTTAACATCACATAAATTTTATATACATACACAGAGATAAAACGTCGATGACTAATTTCAATTGCTTTCCAGGTAATGCAATGAACAAATTCTTAAATGAAAACTGGGAAAAGCTGTCCGAGGAGTTCCAAGAACCTCTCGAAGACGCTTTAAGAGATTTCTTGAAGCCTTTAGCAGATCATGCCTTCGGAACATTAGACGCAGATGACATTTTTTTATCTTGAAAGAATTTATATAGAAATTTACCATTAAAGTATGTTGATGAAGAAACTAAAAGTACTGATGCTGAAATGAAACTAGAATATCGTATTATTTATTGTTTATTAGATCAGCTAAATACTTACTGGGTAGTTTATAAACATCACAATCCTTAAAACTCTAAAGATCATATGTCGATCATAAAAATAAATTTGTAAGATATCTTAGACTATTCTAAATAAATAATAAAGCTTACTGTTGTTTTGTTTGTGTAAGCAGTACTGGATAATGTATCCAATACTTTTTTAAAGTAACTGCCAATTATATGAAGAAAGGAAAATTGTTCCTATAATTCCTAATTTTGAGCAATATTATCTCAATTCTTCTGGAACTAAGTCGAAATAAATGTTCAAGTCTTTAAAGTTTGCCATTTGTAATGAACTTATGAGTTCCTAATTTACTGGACTCTTAATATTTATAAATGTAAAGAAATACCTTTAATAAGTCTAAATACTAACTAATATTAGTACATCACAGAATTAAGGTTTGAGCCAGACATCAATGGGTATCCTTTCAAATGCGCCATTAAGGAAGGTTCGGAAATGTTTCGCGATGGCAGCAGACGCGGCTGGTCTCATCTCGTCAATAATCTCAGCAGCATTATTGTTCAGGAACTGGTTCATTGCTTCTCCTAAAATTTAGGTATAAATACACAAATGAACGTTTTGTCATCATTAAATGTATATAAGTAATATAAGCATTGAAAAATAGGTAGCATTATAGAGCCCGAACGCTCCCGGAAATCCCATGGATTCCGTATATTCCAGGACTTACGCGGAAAAACCTCAAGACTCTGGAGTTCAGCGGAAAGTGAAGTGTCTTCCTGTCCTGTCCTTTAAGGCTGACCAAAATGTATACGTTTTATTTAACAAGCCCTTGCTCTTTATTGAAATGGCAACTCACCGATTACACTTCCATGATTCACTGTATCTCTGACCTTGAAGCGGGAACCTTTGAGTTTAAAGTCGACCTGCATGCGATCAGCCGACATGTACTTGACGGCTTCGCGTTCGATTTCCTTGCCGAATATCTTTACGATAGCCACGACGTCGTCTGTAATTATAATCCTATGTAATACACAATTATTGGGGTATGTTATGAGGTTTTTGTGGGTTCAATTCCTCTCGGAGGATTTTTTTAAATAAGTTTTTGGGGTAGGCAGAGGGAAACAGGGAACCTGCTGTTATGCCACTCCCTTCCCAACTAAATACTTCGTTCGCCACCTACCGACGAATTCTAGAGACATTGAGTGTTGAGTGGCCGAAATCAACGCCGTGCTTTGCGTTGACGCCAGAGCGATGAAATGAAAATGTTTAATATTTTAATTCCTCGAGTAGGAATCAAACCCACACTCTGTAGCGTCACCACTCAAGACGCTGTCTCGAAAAATTGGGCAGCGAGTAGGAAAAGTGAGTAGTTTAATACTGGGTTCTCTCGACATACACTGTTATATAAGAAAATACATACAACTGGAATTTTCATTAAAAAAAATAATTCATTTAAACATATTTATCGACATTACCATGTATATTTTTTAAATATTTGTAGAGACGACAAATATTTAGGAAGGCTATTTGTTAGTATAACCTTCGTTAATGAGTCCATTTACAGATTTTACATGAGACGTGTGTATATTGTATATACGAGTATGTATATATCAATTTAACGCAGTCATGTTCACCTTGCATTAAAACTGATCAGCATATCAGCCTTGTCGAGCAAAGCAATAGTATAATTGTTGTTATTAAAATTATATTTTGTAGTAATGTCTAGGGGGAAACCTCGGTTGACCTTCGGAAACACAGCATCAAAGATACACTTGGAACTTGGAAGGTCACGTAAAGCATGAGGACCCTCTGAGGACATGTATTAAGAGGTTGATGACAGTGGACGAAGCTATATGATAATATAGTCTATACGTCGGTGTCTATTTGCGGGATACAGCGTGAAATAAAACGGATTTTAACAAACAAATTACAGTTCTTTGTGGAATAAGTTTTTTTCTTTTTAAATAATCACACGAGAATGTCAATTTAACTTAGTCATGCCTTTTTCAGGATGTAAGTCTACTTAAAACCTTGAAGGCCTAGCCTTATTTGGAAATATCTACACTTTATTTAAATAATTCTTTTCTTATTCTTAAGAAAATATTTCTTATTTCACGTTTGTTTTTATATTTTTTTATTGTTTTATGTGGTAGTGTGGTTTTATACAAAATATTACGTAATTTTATTTTCACATTTGTGCTATATCCCATATATAGCAGGGTAGGCAGAGGGAATCAAGTGTTCATACACTTTGTTCCCCACTTTCCACTGAATCTTTGAGGCATCGCGGTTTGATTGGAGGAATACAACGACGCACTTTGCCTTGTTACCAGAGCGAATATATATTAAAAAATATATAATTAATTGCCCAGAGTAGAAACCGAACCTATCACCGTCACGGCTACAGTGAGAATGATGAGCATGTGCGGGATATAGCGTAAATCTAAAAAAAGACTAGAAACGTGAAAACTGTGAATAAATAAGTATGCAGTTAAGACTTTTTATTATAAGCCAGGAAAAGTTTTTACTATAACATAATTAAATATTAATGTAAATAAATATTAATTATATATTTACATATTATATTGTTGAAATAACTGACTATAACGTAGAAACACATCGCGTGTAATGTAAAAAAATTAATCGGAAAATGTAAGTTAAAAAGCAATATTATTAAAATGACTGATTAAAAGGACAAAAAAAAAATAGTTTTTATTACGAATCCAGAGTATTTCCGGGTAAAATAAATCAACACCTATTTATATTAATTACTTATTATATATAGTTCGTATTTTTTGTTGCCTTTTATAAATTAATATACTTTTTTGTATGTATAAATATATCGTCGGTCCATAGTTTAACGTCGTTGAAAATAATTAATTATTCCCCGGCCGAGGGAATCTATTGGGTAGGCACAGCGGCTGAGTGATGGAACTAGGCGTGAGGCTTTTGTCTTGGTGCCAGGACGAAGAAAGGAAAATATCATTAAACTAGCGGACGCGCGCAGCTTCGCTTGCGGATTTAAGGGTGAATTCTAAAAACCCATGAAACATGTGTTCAATGAAATATTTTTAAGAGTCTAAATTTCAAATTTTATAAAAATCGGTGGCGATTTAAAGATTTTTAAATACAAACTTTCAACCCCTTATTTGCACCCTTAGGGGGTGAATTCTAGAAAACCATGAAACATGTGTTTAATTATATACGTTTAAGAGTCTGAATTTCAAATTTTATAAAAATTGGTGACGATTTAAAAAAAACCTATAAAAACTTCAACCCCTTATTTGCACCCTTAGCGGGAGAATTCCAGAAAACGATGAAACACGTGTTCAATTAAATACTTTTAAAAATCTAAATTTCAAATTTTATAAAAATCGGTGCCGATTTAAATTTTTTTCCATACAAACTTTGAACCCCTATTTCACCCCTTTCGTGTTAAAATTTTTCAAAATCCCTTCTTAGTGGATGTCCAGATTATGAAAGTAAACTTTTGTCCAAATTTAACGTTTCTACGCACAGCGGTTACGGCTGTGCGTGCGTCTTACCTCAGTCAGTGAGGACAAGTCCTTTTATATATATAGATAACTAGCGACCCGCTCGCGGTTTCACCCGCGTGAACTATGTTATTATTAATTTCCGTCTCCATGACTACGTCCTAGTGACGTCTATGCAAAATTTGAGACTCCTAGCACTTGTAGTAACGAAGTTTCATACAAACTTTCGACCCCAAAAACAACCCCTTAGAAGTCGAATATTTCAAATTCCCGTCTTAGCGAGCACCTACGTCCTATAAATAACTCCTATGCAAAATTTGAGATTCCTAGCACATGTAGTTTCTGAGATTTCGTGATGAGTGAGTGACCTTTCGATTTTATATATATAGATAATACTACTGGTATTTAGGTAAAAAGTGCAACGTTGACTCAACACGTAATGCCTCGAAATTTGGCGGAAAGTGGGGAAAGGAGTGTCTTAACGCCAGGTTTCTTTTTACACTGCCATATGCGGGATACAGCGTGAAGCTAAAGAAAACAAAATTCTATATATTTCTATTATTGTATCCTGCTATGTGCGGGATACACCGTGAAGCTGAAGAAAAAAAAAATATCTATATATTTCTATTATGGTACCTTACTTTAGTTAGTTTTATAATAATGATACTCATATACCCAATTTATATTTATACTAACTAAATGAAGCCCAGAAGTCTCCTTGCGAGCGAACGGGGAACAGCAGCACCTGTCCGGAGACCTCGTAGTGACCAGTCACTTCGATACGAGGTAGCACCAGACCCATATCAATGCGTAGTTTCTTCAAATCCGATCTGAAAATTATGTATATCTTATGAACATTAAAAATATACATCTATAGTGCAGACGTGTTTTAACACTAGCCTTCCCTCTGCCTACCCCGCTGCGTGCGGGATACAGCGTGATACTAAAAAAACTTTAAACTTGTCACGCTACTCTGTAAAATGACAGCCATTAGGGCAACATAAAATATCCTTTGTCGTGCAAATGACTGAACTATTAAAATAAATAGTGTCTTGAAGGTTTTCAAAAAATTGTGTCTAACCTTCCATCATGGAACTGCCTTGACATAAATATTTTCGCCATTCATAGCAATTTTGTAGCTAAAATTATACATAATCATATAATTACGTTAGATATGAAGTTTTTTTTACGATATACACCCATACATATACATACTCGTTCACCAGGCGAGTGTCGAAATATTTCTTGCTATTATTATTAGCCAACTTGTCCACAATAATTTGAGAAGGTGTCTTAAGGAGAATATACACAAGATGGTATTTAAAAATAACTTCTAATATTTACATTTTAACAAATTGTTTTTGTTATTTAAGTTAAGTTTTTCGCTCGTATCTTGTAAATATGTAGTATTGTTTATTACTTCTTATCTCCAAAACCTCTGGACAGAAACATAATGGAGATATCGTTAGATTTGTCTTAACAGCCCTAATGTTGTTAGATAAGTAACGATCAATCAATTTTTTTTATATCGTACTTAGTAAAAAAAAATTTTTTAGAATACTGCGATGTAGATATCAAAATAAATACGATGATTTCAAAGTGGATGTATCATGATTATCATTACCGTAATACTAATAAAAAAATAACTATTAAAAACAAAAAGAATAAAAGGAAAATTTAAATTTCTGAATTTTTATAAGCAGCTAATGTTAAATTTAACTGGTCAAAATATTCGGTATGTTACAATATTTTTTTCTTCTACAATTGCTATAGTAAAATATCTAATGTGAAACCATCTTTATGTTTATAACCCAACGCCATATATTGTGTAATATTCACTTTAAAAATTAAAAACTTCCTAGTACAGAAAACAAAAGTATGTTTTTGATATAGAGTAAATTAAAATGAGATAACTTTAGAAAAAATAATCAAATACGTTCCTTTTAATCTTCAATACTAATGATTTTAATAATATAAGCATACATTTATTACTATCATTCTTCAATAAAAATTTCAAAGAGAAGAAATGGAAATATAAATTTAAATAAATATTTAATTTCCCCGAATTTGGATCGAATCCTCAAAAAAGAATATTTACCTTATTTTAGTCACAGTATAGTTACTAGGTCCCACTACGGTGATATTAGTGAAGCTAGCTCTCACTCGCACGGGCCCAGCGTCGTTTGCCATAACCAGCCTATCTATGAACAAGGGTTCCACAGGGGGAACCTCCAGATCAGGGAGACCCCTCGCCAGGTACGGCCGTAGGTGGTTGAAGGATCTCTTTATGCAGTTGTCCAACTCTGGGTCGCTTCGACTGCACGGCAGCAGGTATTCCGCTATGAAATAAAATTACATAATTTTAATTACTTTGTTATGTTATAGCTTTGTGTTGAAGAGTAATAATGAAGTTATGTATGATTTTGTAATAAAATTGTGACTTTAAGAGGCCATTCGTAGCGCAGGGGCACGGATTGTGGGTTCGATACCGTCCGAGGAGAGGAAATGTTTAATATTTTATTTTTTTTGTTCTGGTCTGCTAAAGAGCGGCGGTGTGTTCCACCATTCAACGGCGCGGAGAGTGGAAGTGGCTTAATGAAAACGGAGAGTTACGTTTTGGTTCCCCTTGCCTACTCTCCTATGGACGAGATACAGTTTGAAGCTAAAAAATATTTTTTTGGTTATTTATATATCTTTAGAATCTATCTTTACATCACTAATAAATAATAACCAAAAATTCATCGTAGGCACTATTGCCTATAAAGCAATAGTGCTAGATGTTCAAATATGAACAAGTGAAAATTATGAGTAGATACTATGGCCACTTTGAGAAATAATTATATTCAAATTTCAGTTTTCTCATCTGTGGTCAAAACGTAGCGTTTAGTTCCGCCACTTAAAATTCACTTCTCGATAATAGATGACATCCTTTCTCCATTGGAGATGAATGAAGCTAAAAGTGGAATACTTAAAATAAATATCTTTATCTAACACTCTCTTTTTTTACCATCTACTAATTACAATTAGTGTTTTTTTTATTGTAATTGTCCTCTTTCTCTCATTCTTATACCAACTTAATAAAAATGTAAATGCATTAGTTACGGTTGTTAAAAATTACATTATTTCGTAAATGGCATATCTATTGATATTAGTAAGCGACGGTTATATAAGGTATTGCTAATATTTGTGTTGCAAGGTGGTCAGTGGTGGCAAGGTGCAGCGAGCGTTAACCTAAAAATACTTCGATACTTTCAAGTCCACGACTATATTGGAATATATCTTAAATATAGATATATATAAAATAATAGATTTGCAAAGAATTTATTGTGATTTAGAGGTAGCGTGATCGATTCCTTAAATATTTAGGTTAATTATTAAATACGTAAAATACATAAAGAGGATAAATTAGTTTGACTTCGGTTTTATCATTGATAGAAATAAAAAAGTATAATAAAATATTTTTTTCATCTCTCTCTTCTTCTAAACGTTAAAGGAAATATTAATGAAATTAAAATAATATATTATAATACCGATAAATAAAAATACAAACAATTCTTTGGTAAAACTATGAGAATAATGTGCATTCCTTCGCGTAATGTCAATATTAGCATATTGAATTAGCTCGACCCTGCTGGGAATAAATATTATTTAATATGGTTATTCAAATAGGAAGTTCTTAGTTATGCAAAGTATGTAATATATGGTGTGGATTGCGTACAGAAGGTCTGTCATCAAATATTTTTCATTAAAAATACGTTTAAAAATGACTATCTTCTATAAACAGAATCTTCTTTTTAGATAATTTATTAATAAATATATTTGTTAAAAAAAAAACAATAATTTTGTTTTTATTAGAGAATAAAGAGATATCTTTTTCGGAGATAATAAAATTATAAAATATTTTAATTTACATTAAATATTTATATTAATAATCACATTAAATATTTTATTTCCCAAAATATCACATAGACTTCTTTCTACCACTCAGCGTGCAAATTCTTGCTATTGATAGTGTTAAACAGAGTGATTTATCTCTAGATCCTGTCTATCGCATAAAATATGTAAATAATAATGTCGGCCATTTCGTTCATATTAACATAGGTCTTTATGCAATACAATATTTACATCAAGAAGTGGACTAGCGGCCTTGATCTTATTACCCTACCACATACCACTCTCACTTGTTACTTTTTATTTTGTTATTTCACGTTTATCTGATATTGACAGCGAACTGAAATTAATTTCCGCGTTACAAAATTATAATTTAAAATTATTTTCTTAATTTATATGAATGAGTAAGCGGAATATATAAAAAAAATAAACAAAAATCACGTTATTTTGAAAATAATTAATATTTTCATGAGAGTAGTAAAACCTAACCTATTATATTTTGAGTGTTCATTTAGTTATCATTCGGTGGCGTAACCCAACGCTGGATGTATAAAAATACGTATATTATAGAAAATGTGGCTCCAGTCCAGTCCGTCCGTTGTCCGTCAGTGGTATGTCCAGCAGTGGACGAGGACAGGCTGATGATGATGATGATGATGATGATGATAGAAAATGTAAAGAGAACATTCACATATTTCACTCTATCCTAGCTGAGAGTATCAGCTCAGTATCAGCGTATATTTTAAGACATAATAGTAAAAGGCTTATATATGAGCTTACATCGTTTAATAGATACATCGAGATTTGAACCCACACAAACCGGACAAACAGTACCAACTGCGTCCAAAAGGTAACATGCATGTGTAAATTTTCAATTTCAAGACAAATTATAATTCAATTATTAAAGAATGCTAATTATTGAAGCCGTAATAAATAATTGACGTAATTGATGTGACGTCATGTTTTAACAAGTCTTACAAATTTAATTATTTTATTCTATTTGTTTAAAAAATATTTTTTCTCTAGCTTAGACAATACCGAAAATATTCCAGAAAGCCATCGTGGCGCAGTGGTGCTAGCGTGTACGACTGTAGCGGCTGTAAACGCGACGGTTGTGAGTTCAAGTCCCGCTCGGGGAATAAAATATTTAATATTTTGTATTTTCATTTCTTCGCTCTGGTAACTAAGCAAAGCTTGGCGTTGAGTTTCCCCAATCAACACGCAATGTTTCAAGAATTCAAATGAAAGTGGAGAACAGAAGTATCTGAATTTAAACGGAGAGTCATAACACTAGGTTCCTTCCTGATTTCCCTGATATGTGCGAAATACAGCGTGAAGCTAAAAAAAGAAAAAAAATGTTACATTTTCATCGGAAAATGGGGAGTGTTGTGTCACTTGATATTCTCCGACTCTACTTTAACCAAAGATTAAGACTAACGATAATTGATAACAGTATTTGATAAGAAAAACAAATAACTTGAACTTGAACGCTATAAAGAAGTCTTGCACAAGGTCACTTGTTATACAACGCCTTATGTAACCTGTTTGTTGGTTGCGACCCAAAAACCTAGTTTGTACCGAAAATTTTGCAGTCGCGCGACAAAATTTAATTCGATTAATGCAATTATTATTAAAAATATTTCCAAATTTATAAATTACATGCAATTTATCGGAGTTTTACTTGTAATCTTTTTTTTTTTAAGTTGTAGGTAGTGAGAGAAAGAATAGGGAAAAGGTAAAAAATTAGTTAAGTTATTATCATGGACTATAATTTAGAGTAATGACAATGAAAAAAGTATTTTAAATATTATTTATATTATTACAACTAAGAATATATTTATAATGTAGAAAAAAATTCAAAAACTTTTTTTATTAATTAAAAAGTTTCTTCTGATGAACATACGCAATATGAACTGTCATTAATTTAATTTATTATATAAAAAAACCTTTTTTTTCAGCTATGTATGTATTTCGCACATAGCAAGGTAGGCAAAGGGAACCTAGGGAAGTGTTAAGACACTCTGTTTCCTCAGTTTCCGCCGGATTTTCGAGGCATTGCTTGTTGAGTAGCAGATCTCAACCCCGCGCTTTTCCTTATTACCACAGCGAAGAAATGAATATATGAATAAATAATAACAATTAATTCCTGAGTAAAAATTAAATCCACAACCTTCGCGTTTACAGGCACACGCATGTGTCACTGCGCCACTACGACCCCAATTTTCAAGTTAAATTTGAGTTAAATTGACTTAAAAGTTTTAAATCAAAAAATGAAAAGAAAATGCGATACAAAAACATACGAGAAGTAAAAAGTATCATAAAAAATTTCATTATCAAAAATACTCGATTCGCAAGCCAACGAATTGCTGTGATGATAAAATACGTAAGTTATATAATTTATTTCGTTAGAGATTGTTTGCTCGGCCCTGTTTGTTTTGTTTTGGTTCTCATAGCGATGGTTGACGTTGTAATATTTAATTGTTAACGTAATAATATAAGTGGTATCTCATAATATAAGTGTGTATACGTCAATTGTAGATAAATTTCTCGCCGTTTTTAGGGTTCCGTAACGCAAATGAAAAAATGGAACCCTTATAGGAATTTGTTAGGTATCTCTCGACACGAGTATTTATGTGTCGTTTTTGCTGCATTTTGTATGAAATTACCGAGTAATCAAAACCTATTGTACTTCCCGTATAATTTCAGTTATGTAATTTGGCATGAAGTAAGAACTTACAGAACAAATAAAGGAAAAAATCCTTGAAATGGAAAGTTATATTAAACATAAAATGAGTGAGGTTGTAATTCTAATTAGACTACATACAATTCTGAAATTGGAAATTCCAAATTTCCTACACAATTTACATTAACTTTTAAATACTAAAGCAATACCAAACTTAAATTAAAACCTCTTTTGACAGTCTCAGATAACATTATTTAGAGTAAGAAGTTACTTTATAATTATTTCCTCTCTCATGGTCTGTTTCGCCACTAGAATACACAGCGAGTGCCTTTGATGATGAAATTGGGAATCCTCACATAGAGTTGCTATAAGAATTGATTAACGCGTTCTAATTACTTTAGCTATATGTATGCGTGAACGTTTGCTTTGTCCAATAAAATGTTAATAATAATTGATTTAATTATTTATTTGGGAGCCCCTCGTGGCTCAGCACAAGGGTGTGACTGAAAACGCGACGGTTGTGGATTCGATTAACAGTCAAGGAAATTATTATATTTGAAAAATGTTGTAAAATATAAATTATTATATTTAAAACAATTTGTAAATTCGACTTGCTCTACAAATATTAGATTTCTAAATAATAAAACAATTATTCAATAATTTTCAAGGGCTCATGAATATTAAACACTTTAGTTTGTAATATTAAACACGTCTATCACGTAACTGCGTTGTTGTACTAAATATTGACCCCAATATGTTTACCTTTACATAGAAACAAAAAGTCAAGATTTTCTTGATTGTCTTTGTTTATTTTAATATGTTTTATTTTTTCACTTTCGCTCTATCACACGGCAAAGTAGGCACAGGGAGCCCAGTGCTAATACACTCCGTTCCCCATTTCCTGCCGAATTTCAAACGAAGAAATGATAATATAAATATTGAATATTTTTTTCATTTCCTAAACTAATGATCGAACCGAGAACCAGTTGCGTTTACACAATCGTGCCCCTGCGCCATGACTGGCTACAATAATAAAAAAAATATAATTATTCAGAAATTGGAAAAAAGATATTAAAATTCGTTTAATTTATAAATTTTAAGTAAAACTGTCAAAATTTATAAACAAAATTACTAAACTAAAGCAATTTATATCCAATATAACATTTTAATTAAAGTACAATCTGAAGAAGAATGAATAGAATATTCTAATTAATTATTACTTATATTAAGTCAGAAAGAAATAAGTGGTAAATTTCTACTCTCGACCGAAAAGTGCTTCGCCGGTTGACGTACGAAGAGAAGACCATCGCTATCAAACTACACCATGATGATAATTATATTAATTGTAGATCTACTATAATCAAAAATAAAAATAAATAATAATTAATTAAAATTACTATTTCTCAATACAATTACAGCTAAATTCGATGCAGTTTTATGAAATGACGAAACACTCATCAGTCACAGGCAAAACAGCAAAGTGCAAAATAATTATGAGATAATTTCTCTCAGTCCGTTGCCACAGACCACAGACGGGTTGTGGTCTCCTTGACACTCTTATTGCGAAACTATTTTTCGTAGTAATGTCACGCCGGACGGATGCCCATGCTCTTATCAGTTTGTGTAATAGGTTAAGGTGTCTACGTTCTACTTGGTTGATACTTAAAATGTTGTTTAAGTGTTGAAATTGGTTCAAATCTGGCAACCACTCAGTTATATTATTATTATTATTATTATTCTTAGTTTCACGCTGTATCCCGCACACAGCAGGGTAGGCAGAGGGAAAATATTTCATTTCCTCGTGTGGGAATCGAACCCACAACCAGTCGCGTTTACAAGAAAGCTTTGTGCCCCTGCGCCACAACTGGCCTCAGTAATATTTTAACTAAAAACATAAATAAGAGGGTCTGTCTATAATTTCAAAGCAACCGCGTTTTTCTAAGTGCATAGAGTTGNAATTTCCTTGACTGTAAATTGGGAATCCCCACATAGAGTTGCTCTAAGAATTGATTAACGCGTTCTAATTACTTTAGCTATATGTATGCGTGAACGTTTCTTTGTTCAATAAAATGTCAATTATTTATTTAGGAGCCCCTCGTGGTTCAGCACTGACTGTAAACGCGACGGTTGTGGATTCAATTTACAGTCAAGGAAATTAATTGTTATGTAAAATATTATAGTGACAAGGCAAAGTGCGACGTTGTGCCCTGCCACTCAACACGCAATGCCTTTAAAACTTGGCATTCAGAAAGTGGGGGATATAAGTAACAAAATATAGAACATTAGATATGAAATTTATTGCTATAAAGTACGCCATATGCAAATATTAATAATAGAGAAATATTTAAATAATTTTTTTTTTTACTTGACATCTGACAAATAATATGAACTTGAATTTTAATGAAAAAGAGTTGAGGAAAAAAGTTATAAAATATAAATTTGTAAATATATTAAAAATATTTTATAATAAATATATTTTTAGTTCAGTTCAAAAAGCGACTCGCTCTACAAATATTAGAATTCTAAATAATAAAACAATTATTCAATAATTTTCAAGGACTCATGAATATTAAACACTTAAGTTTGTAATATTAAACACGTCTATCACGTAACTGCGTTGTTGTACTAAATATTGACCCCAATATGTTTACCTTTACATAGAAACAAAAAGTCAAGATTTTCTTGATTATCTTTGTTCATTTTAATATGTTTTAGTTTTTCAGTTTCACGCTCTATCACACGGCAGAGTAGGCACGCACAATTTCAAACGAAGAAATGATAATATAAATTTTGAATATTTTTTTCATTTCCTAAACTAATGATCGAACCGAGAACCAGTTGCGTTTACGCAATCGTGCCCCTGCGCCATGACTGGCTTCAATAATAAAAAAAATATAATTATTCAGAAATTGGAAAAAGGTATTAAAATTCGTTTAATTTATAAATTTTAAGTAAAACTGTTAAAATTTATAAACAAAATTACTAAACTAAAGCAATTTCTAAAAAAAAACATATTATATCCAATAACATTTTATTTTAAGTACAATCTGAAGAAGAATGAATAGAATATTCTAATTAATTATTACTTATATTAAGTCAGAAAGAAATAAGTGGTGAATTTCTACTTTCTCTCTCGGCCGAAAAGTGATTCGCCGGTTGACGTACGAAGAGATGACCATCGCTATCAAACTACACCTTAATGATAATTATATTAATTGTAGATCTACTCTAATCAAAAATAAAAATAAATAATAATTAATTAAAATTACTATTTCACAATACAATTAAGTTGAATTTGATGCAGTTTTATGAAATGACGAAACACCCATCAGTCACAGGCAAAACAGCAAAGTGCAAAATAATTATGAGATAATTTCTCTCAGTCCGTTGCCACAGACCACAGACGGGTTGTGGTCTCCTTGACACTCTTATTGCGAAACTATTTTTCGTAGTAATGTCACGCCGGACGGATGCCCATGCTCTTATCAGTTTGTGTAATAGGTTAAGGTGTCTACGTTCTACTTGGTTGATACTTAAAATGTTGTTTAAGTGTTGAAATTGGTTCAAATCTGGCAACCACTCAGTAATTTTATTTTTATTATTATTATTAGTTTCACGCTGTATCCCGCACGCAGGCAGAGGGAACCCAGAGTTAATACACTCCGTTGCCCACTTTCCGCTCAATTCAGAAGGCATTGTGTGTTGAGTGGCATTCAACGTCGCGCTTTACCTCGCAACCAGAGCGAAGAAATGTAAATATAACTGTATATCAATATTTCATTTCTTCGAGTAGGAATTGAACCCACAACCAGGCAAACTATGTGCCCCTGCGCTACGAGTGGCCTCAGTAATATTTTTACCTAAACATATAAAATAGAGGGTCTGTCTGTAATTTCAAAGCAACCGCGTTTTTCTAAGTGCATAGAGTTGATATCACAACAAAAGCAAACAATTTAATTTTTTTTGTCAATTTGTCTTTCTGTTTTTCGGGGTTGATCTCCGTAATAGCCGAATCGTTTTTTTTATTAATCGTATAAATTGGAGTAGGAGAATGGAGAAAATAGGTCTCGTTGTAAATCGCATAATAAAGAAATTAGCTACAAAATTATCTTCGAAAAAAAAAAAATAACTTTTGCATATACGTTTCAGTTGTGAAGTATTTTCTAAATTCTAAATTCACTTTCGAAGGCAAATTTTCTGATATCTGAAAAGAATAAATAGATTCGATTTGCATTTACAAAATGGCATGAAAGTGCGAAATTACATTACGAAACAATTTTTCAATTTACTAGTAACTCTATACTGACTTCCAATACATATTAAGAAATAGTACAAGGAAAATGTTTAAAAGTTCAATGATATTATGTATTTTATAGAATCGTACGTGATAGATTACGGATTCAGGTCTCATAGATACAACATGACTAATACTCAACAGACGCGTACGAACCACAGGCAACCACAGGCAACCATGGGCAACCTATGTTATACAAGTATTAGTAGTTGTAGAATTTCATCAAACAAAAAAAATCAGGTTCACTCTGTTTCCCACATATAAGATGGTAGGCAGAGGGAACCTAAAACCTGTTAAGACACTGCGTTCCCCACTTTCCGCTGAACTTTTCGAGGCATTGCGTGTTGAGTGGCCGAACTCAAAGCGGGCTTTTGCCTTGGTGTCAGAGCGGAGAAATTTAAATATGAATAAATAATAATCATTCCCGCGAGTGGAGATCGAACCCACACTTATCGCCTTAGATTCACACACTTGTGCCCCTGCGCTAGGACGGCCTCAAAGAATAGCGACTATAGAAGAATAATAGGAACAGGTAACTCTTATAATCTATTCTGTTCACGAACGAAACATTAAAATTTATGCTGCCCATACTCAGCGAGGCTAAAGAAGACCATGTTTTTGCTGGCGTGAGGTTATATTGTAACCTGTTGCCTGAATCAGTCCCATCTTAGTTGAAATTGTTAAGGACGTTCGGTTCTTAAAAAGGAATAATTATTATTTATTATACACCGAAAATACAATTATTTTTATGCTTATTGCCAATGCCATATAATAGTGAAAAAAATATAAAAGTACACAAAATAGACATATTTTTTTTAAAACTTCACGCAGTATCCCACATCTAACATTACTCTCCTCACTTTCCATCGAATTCTGGAGCCATTGCGTTTCGTGGTGGAGCTTAACGCCGCGCTCTACCTTAATACCATAGCGAGAGTATGGCAAGTTAAATTATTACACAACTTTCGATATTATACATGTTGATTTGCAGAACTCAACCGGGCTTTGTCTCACGAGAGCGAAGAAATTAAAATAGCTTAAGTAAATTTAGGAAATAATTTCGTGAATCAAACCCACTACCATCAACTTAAAAGTCAACCAGTCGTACTGCCCTATAAGGACCTCAAGTTCTATTGTATCAAAATATAATTTAGTTAGCTTGACAATAAATTATTAATGTGTTATAGAAGGCATTCGTCTAATGGATCATTGTTCATCTAATTTAGGTGAGTAATTGGTAAGTTGGTATTTCTAGCGCAATGTTTTAATCGCAAACAGTCCGCAAATATTTTTTCCTGTACTATAAATAAGAAGTTAATATACAATAGGTTTAAATATAAATAAGTACAGAATAAAAATATATTTTTCGTATATTCTACACTCAACGAAAGATATAATTTTTTATGTTGTATATAGTACATTAGGCAGAAAGAGTTCTGTACTATGCCATTAAAAAAATACGTTACACCTTGTCTCGCCAGAGTGAAAAGAAAATAATTCCTGCCGTGGACCATCGAAGCCCCAATCTTTACGCTTAGAGTTGGAAGCTATCCCTCGGCGCCATGATGATCTCCAGAGTAGAATAAGACATCAAATCTAAATGCGTGGCACTATGAGAGTGGCCAGTGGCACAGGAGCACACGCTTGTGGCTACAAGCGACAGGATGAGGATTCGATTCCCACTCGACAAATTTGATATTTTCATTTCTTCGCTCCCTGGTGTTGAGACAAAGCGCGGCGTTGAGTTTCATCACGGAACACGCAATGACTCTAGAATTCGGGGGAAAGTGGACAACGGAAGTGTCTTAATAGGAACAGAGTCTCCTGCAAGTTCCCTCTATATACGCGATACAGTGTTGAGCTGAATAAGAAAAAAGAGTGGAGAATTTATTCATTAATGACTTCTCCATTTCAAGAATGTAACGAAGATAAAAACTAAAATAAATTCGAAGGTTATTCCAATTATTTTGTTATACAATAAATAATATCAAAGTCAATTTGATGTACTTCTTCCGGTGTAAGTCGTCGGGTTATCGATTCACTGATGTTATGACGGATTTCCTCGTTCAGTACTAGACAGCTGACGTCAAATATAACCAGATAGTCCTTGTTTTTGTTCTCAAACATGTTATAGGAAAGGGGCTTCACGCTTTATCCCGCTTTACCCTCCATTTTCCAATGACGGTAATAAACGCTGCGCCGTGTCTACCAGAGCGGGAAAATTTACAATTTATGTATATAATTTCCTTCAAGTGGGTTTCGAACCTATAATCCTTGCTTTTTTAGTCACATGCGGTCCCTCTGCGCCATGATGGCATTTAAAAAATACTGTTTTATTAAAAATATATATGAATAGGTATATTATAAAATTATTCAATCTAGATTATTTTTTTCTCATATACTCGTACTCGTATATCTAAATGAAATTTCATTAATATTTCTATTGTCTTATAGTTACTTTTTTATTCTATGTAAATTTCTTTCTCTAAATAATGTTTCAGTCACTATTATACAAATACACCTGTAACCTTCAAATTCTATTGCGTCAATAAACAAAATAACTTATTAAAAATAAAAACAGCATTAAAAAATCCATTTCTTTTAAATTATTATAATATTATTTATTTATTAAGAATTATTAACATATTTGCTATCATCGTACAAAACTACCATTTACCACATCTTATCTTACGAATAAATGTATAAATTATGTTAATTTATTCTAAAATGTTTATACGTGATTCATACGTAGATCTTCGTTTTATTCCGGGTTTAGATTGTCATAAGAATATATTTGCGTGCAAATTAATAAATAAAACATAAAAAACCTAATATAATCATGACGGTCGTAGGTTCCATAACCACTCGGTGGAACGATGCTTATATGTTGACTTTTCTGGCTTCTAATACCGAAGCAAAAGGCAGAGTTAAGTTCCGCCGCTTAAAGCGCAATGTCTTAAAATTTCGAGGAATAGTGGGCAATGGAAGTGTTAATGGGGAATTCCTTGGTGCCCTCTGCCTACCCTGCTGAGTCGGATACAATGTGAAGCTACAAAAATTCTTAGTATTTCAGCATGTTAATATTGTTAATCCGCTATTTAGTTAATTGCGTTTATTTCCATAAAAATACATTTTATTATAACTTTTTCCGTGTTTGGCGAAAAAAATATTTTACTAAATAATAATAAAATATGAATAACAGATACGTATTCTTTACATTATATTTTGTTATGTTATTGACGGTTGTGGGTTCAATTTCCGGATTTTTATGTTTTCTAAAAAAATATTTTTCTAACTTAAGTGTGGATTAACAATGTAAAATAGGTTTTTTCATTTCTTCGTTATGGTAACTAAATGAGGCACAGGGTTCCGTACCGGTACCTAACACTGATTGTCTCCAAATTTTGGGGAATGGAGTGTCTCAACACTACCCTGGTAAAAGCAAAACAATATCCAGCTTAATTTCTTTTATACTATCATAAAATAGTTCTTAATTTATTTAATTTTATGAGGATAAAAATATTAAATTCATATAAAATGTATATTGTTTAAGGAGGTAAGTTATTCCGTTATTGTCATAGGCTTTGTTTTTATTGGACTTTATTATTATACGAGACTTTAACTTCCGCATGCATTCTGCATTAAGGAAATGCCAGTAATTTGCAATCATATATACGCTTTTAGGTTTTGAAATCCTTAACTCTAATAAAAAAAAATATATATAGAAATTTTCGTAATTATAATCACCAAGAATTATTAAAAAATGTCGTTTGTCGAGTGATGACGATATATATTGAATATTTTATAATATTTTTGAGGTCGCTTTGTGGAATGCCACAAAGTCTGATATAAGGGCTATGGTTGCGGGTTTGATTCCTACTTAGTTTAATATATCAGTTTCAGTTACTCGCTCTGGTAACAATAGAAAGTGCGGCATTGAAATCCACTACTCAAAAATATAGTGATATTTCACAGAAACTTTCGAAATTTTGACAATTTTGTAAAAAAATCTATAATTTTATAAGAATTTCGAGGTAAATAAGCAAATTGTATGCGTTATATATATTTTTTAGATTATGTAAAGTTTGTAAAAATATTTTTGAACAAGCCAATATTAATTTTGAACTCTTGCTATCTGGAGAAGTGATCACAACGAAGATATTATAAAATATTTTTAATAATAAAATATATTTGTTAAATATTTAATAATAATTTCATATAAATTGTATCGAACACCAGGAACTTCATTATCCTTTTAAATTTTATTTATTTAATCTGTGGCCTTGGATATGACATTTTTAAGTTACGTGAGGAACAATAAATTTCAAATCTTAGATACGCATATGTCATATTTAAAAACGTGTACCGAATATATAACATAAATATTTGTTATACTGACAAGGTTATTCGTCCAATAACTTATAATGAACTAGCGGCCCGCCCGCGGCTTCGCCTGCGTGAACTATATTATTATTAATTTCTGTCTCCATGAGTACCTACGCCCTATAAGTGATGTCTATGCAAAATTTGAGACTCCTAGCATTTGTAGTAACGTAGTTTCATACAAACTTTCAACCCCAAAAACAACCCCTTAGAAGTCGAATATTGCAAATTCCTGTCTTAACGAGCACCTACGCCCTATAAGTAACTCCTATGCAAAATTTGAGATTCCTAGCACATGTAGTTTCTGAGATTTCGTGATGAGTGAGTGACCTTTCGATTTTACATATATAGATTATATAATAAAAATATATATGGATATTTTTATATATCTAATTCATTATAAGTATATTTTTTCTATTAAATATTTGATGGTCGCCTGCTGCGTGCAGCATAAAGCTAAAGAAATAATAAATTAATGATAATTATGCCATTTTTAACACTTTATTGTTGATTTAGCTTAGAATTTGTTTTAGTAAATTTTTATAGTAGTCCGACTGTCGATGAAACAAGATATGTAAAATAACGAAATAAAAGACGGTGACATAAGTCAAAGAAATATGTTAATTTTTAATAGGTCAAGGTCAATCAAATCTACTAAAAATTGATTAACATTTGATTTGTTAGAGGTTAATTCTGAAGATATTAAAATATATATTACAAACTGCAAGGTTTGTAATACACGCAACCTTAGCACAATAACAGTTACAACTTAAACGGCGATTCATGTATCTCTAGTGTATATATGTATCTCTCTCTCTCTCTGTTTGTAGAATTTTAAAAAAGGAAAAAATTCCGCCATTGCATGTTATAGAAAGGAATCAATGCTGCGTTTTATCTTGTTACCAGAGAAAAAAAATGAAAATAATTTCTTCTTCGTCAGTCACACTCCCGCATCACGACGCCCTCGTGATTTTGTTTCAGCTGTTTTTGCCTGCCCTTATAACAGGGTAGTCAGAGGGAACCTAGAGCTAACATATTAGGTTCCCCACTTTCCGTCGAATATTCCAGGCACTTCATGTTGATAGGCGCAACTCAACGCCGCTTTCCCACAAAGACAGCGAGGAAATGAAAATATTAAATAACCTATTGCCCCGAGTGCAAATCGAACCCACAATCGTTTTACATTCACACTCTTGTACCACTATTCCACAACAGCCCATACTTAACGATATTTTATTCGAAACACAATAAACCATCACGTTGAATTTGAACTGACAACTATCGCTTACACAAATGAGTTCATACAGAATAAAAATATTATAATATTATTAATATATTTTAGGTACTTATTCGAAGTTATTATATTTTAAGAACGAACTTTGGATATAGGTAAACTAAAATGTGACAAATCTTTTTGTCATTATGTCTAAGTAATGTCTGTATTACCTTATTTTACCTATTCAAATGTTTATTCGAATTAGGTAAAGCCATACCATATTTGTTTATAGTGACACAAGATATAATACTTCTATATGTTATTGTAATAGTTTTTTTTCTTCACGTTGGGGTAGGCAGAGGGAACCTGGGAACCTAGTGTTAAGACACTCCGTTTCTCATTTTCCGCCGAATTCTGGAAGTATTGCATGTTGATTGGATTATGTCAAAAATATCAAGAATTTCACACAAGCAATAAAAACAAGTTAAAATATCACACGCAAGACGGCAAACATGGGGAACACGTTGCGTTTCGTCAACGGACACGAAAAAGACCTTGGCACCAATGACACCCACAGACCCCCTTTAGATGAATGCTTGCAATAGATAGATACTATTGTATTTAGAAATGCTTAATTAAGGTGCCAAATATATTTTTTTAGTGATAAAAGATTAAAAGATAAGATAAGATGAATATGTGATTTTGATGAAGAAAAAATAATATTTATTTTTTTCGATTTTAAATATTATACTTAACAAATATTATATTCTTGAAAGAAATTTTTGTTTTCATTTAAAATGTATTAGGTATTTGAATTCGGTTCCTACTTCAGGTAATATCTAAATTTTACAGTCTCATTTTCTACGATTGGTTAGAAAAACCAACAGGTTTCTGTTGTCTAATACGCTTAATACATAGAATGGAGGAATCTATTATTTCTTTCAACTTGTCCATATAAATAACCAGAAATATAAGATATTTAGTATTGTAGACATGCACCCTAATAATTTATCCATTTGATTCATAATTTGCCTTCATTGTTTCATTAATTATTCTAAACAAATGTAACTTAGGTCATATTGTCGATATAATTTAGATTCTATAGGACGAGTAATCTGCGTAATTGAGGTAACTATTGTATAATATTATTTAAGCGCAATAAGCCAGAGGTGAGTATTTTTCATCACAAATCTAAAGTTGCTAAACATAAACATTTCAACATCTAAATGTTGGCAAGCATTGGGAGGAACCTGATAACAATGATAGTTGCAAAATGTGAATTTGAATACAATTAATATGTAAGTATTGCGTGTTATTTTTTTATTATTTAAATTTATTATTTAAATGTAAAATTTTAAAATTATACAAATATGAGATATGATAAAGTATTCAAAATCGATTTTAATTAGCATTTTCGTACTATAGTGTAGGGTTTTAACTTGATATCAGCTAACATATAACATAAGTATATTAAAAATATATAAAGGTTGCTATGTATTAAATATTAATATTTCAGAGGTTTCATGAAAAATATTTTTTAAAATTTTTCATTAATAGATACAAAAAAAAATTATAATACTATTGAAAAATAAGGGTACTCACGTATAGCCGGATCATTCTCCGCAGCCTCCCCATTATGGCAAACTATCGTGAAGAAGATAACGAAAAGAATTTTGAAAATACGTTGATTCATCTTGTTTTATTACTAAAAACTATATCGTTTGTTTAATAATTAATAAATTTAGCACTAAAAATCACTATTTTTCGTTGTTCTCTATTGTTTTTTCGTAGTTGCCAGTGGCGTCCGCTGGTCGGCAGATTCTGTTGGCAAAGGCCGCGTGGTGCGGTGGGTGGACGGACGCGTCTTATTTTGTGAAGTGAAAGCATGAAACGTTGTTTTATTCGGGCTTTATTTTCGACATCCCTCTACGCCCCCTCCTCTGAGTACAAACGGTGGTCTGCCATTTGTTGTTTGGTCCTCGTCCATGCTGTTACTCACGTTAATATAATTTTTTTTAATTAATTCTTTATGCTATAGCTAATTTTTAAATTATATTAGCATTTTCTTAGACGCCATCCTGGCGCAGAGGTACGAAGGTGAGACTGTAACGCGACGGTCGTGGGTTCGATCTTCACTCCGATGAATGAATTATTATTTATCAATATTTTTATTTCCTCGCTCTGGTACCAAGGCACTCAACCCGCAATGTCTAGAAAAATTCGGCGGAAAGTAGAGAATGGAGTGGCTCAACACGAGGTTCCCACTGCCTATCCTGCTATGTGCGGGATACAGCGTGACGTTAAAAAGCAATTTATTGCACTATACACATACGTAATATTTTTGTGCCTTGACGTACATACATACGTATTTCAGCGTTTTCTGAAGGCGTTCAACCTTTTTTTACGAATATGCTCGACATTGGTATCAATTTACGCTTCTTAAAATAGAAATCGATTATGATTTGGTAAAATGTGTAATATTTTTTATTTACTAAATAAAGTCAACTGTAATCAATTATGTATATTTTTTTTTTCAACAAGCTGTATCCCGTATATAGGAGTGGAGGCAGAGGGAGCCCCTAGTGTTGAGACATTCCCCTCCCCATTTTTCGCTGAATTATAGAGACATTGTGTGTTGACTGGCAGAACTCAACGCCGTACTTTGCCTCGACACTAAAGCGATGAAATGAAAATATTTAATTTTATAGAGTGGAAATCGAACCCACAACCTATTGCGTTTACAGTCACTCGCTTGTTGCTTGCTTGGTAAAATTATTTACTTAATTGTTAAATTATTATGTGTAATGTATATTTATTTAAATTTGTATTTTTTACTATTTTTCGCGAATGTTTTATCTACTTTGTTAAGAAGACATTTTATAATTGTCGTATGAATCGTTCTTTATCTGCATTATTATAATAAAATGTTTAATTTATTATTATTATTAAAGAACATTTTATTTCTTATTTATTCCTATTAGTTATAATATTCTGATTTTATCTAAGTAGTTAGAACAAGAAACTTTTATATAATAAATTAATATATTTTATATGTTTGGACAGTTTGCCAGCGGAGTGTCTCAACACTAAGTTCCCTCTGCCCACCCAGCCATATGCGGGATTCAGTGTGAAGTATTACAGCTAATTACCCAAAAAAATATTACTTAACATTGCTTAGTTATAAAAAACAATGGAAAAGTCTCAAATTCCCTTACTTACTACATTTTTAACCGTAATTGAGTAACAATTAGAATTGTTTACGATTGCAAGATTTTTTTTAATGAAGGGGTCTTTACAACACTATAACATATTTTTGTATTATTGTCTGAAGATATTTCCCACTCTATATACATATGTTTTTCTTGGTTATTTTTAATTAATGAATATATTATATTTATAGCGAATATATAGGTTCTTTCAATGATATTTTTATATAGATATGCATGCAGCAGTACATGCAGAGGGTGTTTAGTGTTAGGACACTCCACACGCCACTTTCCACGAAATTCTGGAGGCATTGGCAGTGACGTTGGTACCAGAGCGAAGAAATAAAAATTTTAATAAATAATAATCTATTTCCCCGAGTAGAAATCGGAACCACAACCGTCGCGTTACAGTCACACGCTTGTATCACTATATGGCCTCATTTTATTTAAATATTTAAATGTATTTTTTTTTATTTTAAGTAGATATAGCGTCATGACGGTTGTGAGCTGTGAAAATCCTAGACTATAATGGAGAAATTACAAAGTGGATCGTTTACAATTGCAGGGAATATTTATACTCATTCATAAATATTTTCACGTACGTTAGATAATTTGGACCTTTAATCCCGCCACCCAACACGTTATTTATTAGATACTATAATAGGCTAAAAATTTATTGATAAGTTTTCCTTGCCTATTCAATGACATGCTGGTGATGCGTGAAGATAAGGAAGACGAACTACGAATAGTAATATCGAATTTAAATTAATTTAATTGTAAAATATTCTTATTTCTAATAGAATGTTTAATTTTTTTTTATTAAAACTCCTTAATTACGTCACTTTGGATTTTTAAATTGAGATTCATCAATTTTAAGTCTTTAAGCAGATTCATTATTTCTAAAATATTATTTATTTATTTTATTTTTATAATTATGTATATAATTTATTATGTATATAATTTATTATGTATATAATTTATTAAATCAGTTAAGTTAGATATATATATCTGTTAGTTATTTAATTATTTTACAATTAAAATTTATTAAAAAAGGTTGTTTAATTTTTTAGACTATCATCTATCAAAGTCAAAGGTCAAAATTTATAATTGCCAATACTCAATGGGCCTCATCTGACACAGGCAAGTAAAATATAAAATCGATATCAAAAACACATAAATCACTTTCATTCAAACAAATGTCATTGACCCCTATAGTAATAGTATCGTTCACTATCAATTGTTTATAATTAAAAGCCATTTATATAAAAAAAACACGAATCTTAATTGCCATTTTCTTATCGCCACCCTCGCATACATGTTATAAATTAAACTAAAAAGGAATCTTCTAGAATTAGTTCTACATTGCTCCGTTTATTTTCGTATTGTGTCCTAATAATATTAAATAAATCAATGTATTGCAAATTTATTAAAAGATACAGAATCTCAGTTGCTATTTTCTTCTTATTTATGAGATACCCTCTTCAGTTACATACCCGCGTCTGTTAAAATATGACGTTCAGATACTAAATTATAATTTTGTCATAATAAGTGGATATTACGTAATATATTATTTTTCAAATTATGATTTTTTGGAAATAATTGTTTTTGGAAAGTGATTTTTTTCTATTAGTTTGTGGCAAAATGCGTCTACAATTTACAAGAAGACAGTGGTTGACGGTCGTTGTTATTTCTATAGCTGATTTTTGTAATGCCATATGTGTTGCTCTTCAAGCACCGTTCTTTCCACATGAGGTAAGCCACTGGAAGCTTTTCTTATTTTAGGTGGAGGGAACCTATTGTAAAGAAACTTCCTTCCCATTAAGACACTTATGTTGCTTTTTCGCAGAAATGTGGAGACATTACATATATGTTTCGCTTTGCCTCGATACCAGATCGAAGAAATGAAAATTTAACTATTTTGTATACTCAAGTGAGAATCGAATCCACAACTAACCATAATAGAAGCTGTTATATAAAATGAAATGATTGTACTTATAAATATTATTTTTTGTTTTTCAACTATTTATGAATTTAATTAAATTATTATTCAGATACATATTCTTACAAAACAAAATTATTAAAAGAAATAAAAGAAATATTTATTTTATCTAACAGTTCAAGTTTAGCTCAAAATAAAAAGAGTTTTTTTATATTTTTTAATATTATTTTTTTTGTCAAAGATATTAAAATGAATCGTAAAATTACTAAGCATGTTTAAAAATAAAATTATATGAGAAATATTTTTATGCAAATGCATATAATTGTCCAAGGATACAAAAATTTGCTATATACATTTTAACCTAAAAAATCTCAATAAAAATATTTAAAAATATATTTTGCAATCAATTCCTTTAGTTCTGTATTCCACAAAATATATACTTCTACTTTATAAATCTTTTTTATTTTTTGTGAGAATATTAAATTCTAATTATTATAAGCTAGCTTTTGTCCATGGCTTTCATACAAATAAGAGTTGTGTATGACACAAGACCCATTCGAAATGGCGAACCGTTTGGCGCTCTGTTCTCCCTGGGCACCTCCCGCCGCCGTAAGAGTCGTCAAACTCGCCCCTGATAAGGGTACGCAGGGCATCCCCGTGCGATTGCCAACCCTTCACGAGCGTCCATCAAAGCTCGTACTTTTCCCTCAGGGGGAGAGCTACTCTCGCCTCACCCCGACCGGTGACGCTGTCAAAGCCAGTTCAGTCAACAGCAGTAAAGCCAAGTCGAAAAAAATCTGGTTACGTTGATTGAATTTGTAGCAAAAAAATGCTTATATATCTTATACTTTTCTTTATTTAAATAATTATGTATTTAGTATTTAGTTTCAAAAAGAATCCACCTTCTTGGCGTCCGTCTGTGAATGCATAAGAATTCTGATAACCTTAGGTTATCGAGTTCGCACAATTGCCAAGCGCCAACTTCTATAACTAAATTGTAACTAGGACCGATGTACGTATATTTAGATTCAACGCTAAAATTAATATTTTACGTGTTGAGAGGCGGAATTCAACGCCACGTTACAAATGTTGAGAAAATGTCAAAATTTTAAATATTTCATTCCCCCGCGGGGGAATTGAACCTACAGCCGTAAACCTGATCCAAGAATAAGGTTTACGGCTATAGGTTTTTGTTTATGGAAAATTGTAATAAATATTATATATGTTGTTGAGATTGGCAGATCGAAACTATGCATTAATGGAAAACGACTTTTTATTTATATATTTAAAATACATATTAAATTTTTTTTCAGGCGGAACTAAAAGGCTGCTCGGCCACGGAATATGGACTTGTATTTGGCGTATTCGAACTCGTAGTCTTCATTGTGAGCCCGTTTTACGGCGCTCATCTTAACAGGCTCGGGCCTAAAGTGGTTTTCAACGCGGGAATATTAACGACATCGACATGTGCCATACTCTTTGGGTAAGTTTGTTAAATATTAAAAAAAGTTTTTACATTTGTATAATAAAGATATTTTTAAATGTTTTTTTTAAGTTAAAAATACTTTAAAAAATATGAAAAATAGCGTAATTAAACATTAAAACTTTTTTTCCTCTTCATTTTTAGAACCGGATCTAACTGCTTTTAATTTTTTTAACCTGTTGTTGTGCTATATGCTTTATCCGTCAACCTTGAACCAGGTTGACTGTAAAGTCTTATAAAAAAATATTACTTATCAAAAAATATATAAATATTTCCAAATAAACAAAATAAATATTATGTTAATATAAAGTTTATCTATAATTATGTAGGTATTTTTTTGTACGTAATAAGATTTTAGTAGTAACTCGTAAGTTACTTTCCGCCTTTTTTAGAGTGAGCCCATGATGGATCCTGATAGCCCAAGATCTCAGGGCCCCAAGACTTACACCATTTTAGCAAAACTGAATTTTTGAGAGCTATTAGTCTAAAATGTAGTTAAGACGAAGAAGTTAAGAGGTTTTACTGGACTCTGCAAAAACAAAGCAAAATATAACAAATAAAATAAAACGCTATCATGCCCGTTAACTCACCCGGAAGATGTAACTGGGGTAATACTTAAATAACAATGAAAAAATCGATTTTTATTTAACATATAACCTTCATAATTGAGGCCGTTCTGATATAGTAGCACAGCATCTGACCACATCAGTTGTAGGTTCTATTCCCACTCGGGTCAGCAATTTAATTTAAATTATTTTTATGTCATCGCTCTGGCAGACAGAGCGCGGCGTTAAGTTCCGTCTTTCGTCTCGAAAATTGCACGGAAAGTGGGTTATAGAATGGTACTATTTTCTTCTTTTTAATCACTTTATAAAATACAGGTTATTAGACAAAGTGGAAGGTCACATCCCCTTCGTGACGCTGGCATTCACGATCCGTATCGTAGAAGCTATGGGTAACGCAGCCTTCCTTACCGCTTCCTTTGCGATCATCGCTAAGGAGTTCCCGAATAATGTTGCCACTATGTTTGTAAGTATTCTTAATATTTAATTACCAATTTTTTTTTAATGGAGCAGGGAGAGTTATGACACTACGTAGTCTTACTTCATTCATTTTAACGTATAATAATATTTGTATCAATCTTGTTGTGGCCATGTGGCACAAGAGGTGCCTATAACCGTGACGGTTATCGGGTAAATTAATTATTATTAACCTCGTTCTGGTAATAAGACTAAGCACTGCGTTGAGCTCCGTCACTCCACAGACAATGTCTCAAAATATTAGCGGAGAGTGGGGATCGTAGTGTCTTAGTAGCCTACCCCGTGTTACCGCACGATACTAAAAAAAATGAATACAAGCAACGTTATCGAACAAAACTATTGCTACGCTTATTTATATAGGTGCTATATCTTTAAAACTTTATTGTAAAATGTTTTTCACATTTTATTTTATTATTTTTAATTTAATATTTTAAAACATTAACATATTATATACAATACCAATATGTAATAACAGTTAATAATAATGTGAACTAATAAAGATAATTTCTAGATTATACAATTAATTAATTGTATTAGATAGTTAACTAATATTGTTTAACATCATAGAAATTATTATGACATAATACTATTTCTTATCAGAATAATTGTTATAATTACAATGTGCCAATTTGTTTTGTAGCTTAAAGTTATTGTTTTAATTAAATAGATCTTTCTAGTTTCATTAATTGCAATTAAATTGTAAATACTAGTTGAAGTTTTACGTTTAGTTTTTTAATTTTGAATAAATTTGATGATGAAGTTCTAATCATCACATATTCATAGAACCAATTTTTGTTTGAATTTTTCATTAAATTCTTCAAGTAAAGTCGTGTCCCGAACTTTTTACCACTTTAGAAGCGAATATCTCACGATGTATTGGCGTAATTAAAAATTTTGACCTATCTAATGACACCACAGAAGTATGCTCTCTCGAAAATTTCTTCATCATCACATAAATGGAGTGCTGCCTTTAATTTTTAAAATTGTAGTAAGTACACAATTTTGTAGCGGTTCATTAAGTACACCTGCCTTTCAAATTTCAACTATGAAATTTCAACTCAGTGACATACGGACGGACAGACAAATGGACATTACGAACTTATATGGATGAACCCTTTGACTGTGTGTGACTTTATGCTCACCATCAAACAAATATCTTATACAAAATAAACTGGGTTTTAATAAAAGTGCTAAGTAAATCTTCAATATAATTTTTTCAGGCATCCCTAGAAACATTCTTCGGACTTGGACTCATTGTAGGTCCAATGCTAGGGGGAGCCCTGTACAGTTGGGGAGGCTACTCCCTCCCATTTGCAGTCCTCGGGTTCACCTTGTTCTGTACCGCGATACTTTGTTACATTACGCTTCCTAAAACACCTGATGATGAAGATATTAAACCAACTGGACGTAAGTAGTACAAAATCAAGAGTTTATGATTAAGTTGTATAAAAAAGTTTATAAGCCCAGTGTTAAGACACTCCGTTGCCTTTAAGACACTTCTATTTTCTACTTTTGGAAGAATTCTTGAAACATTGCATGTTCATTCAGTGAGTGAGAATAAAATCCACAACCGCCATTTGCGGCCTCTAAAATGTTACTTAATAATTCTTAAATGAACGAGAGATTATTATTAAAGTATTTTTGTATAGAACAACTACATATAAAATAAAAAATATAATTAAATTGTATTATTATTTACTATTTTAGCAACAATGATGACATTATTGAAAATTCCTGGCGTTTCGTTGGCGGCATTAAGTATTATTTCGACGAGTTTGAGCATCGGTTTTCTACAGGCTACGCTAGAGCCACATTTGCGACAGGTATTTTTTTTATAATAAAACTTTAAAAAAAATGTCTTACTTTCTGCACATAATAACTGGATTAATATTTAGATAATTACATTTTTAATAGCTTTAACTTAATATAGTAATATAAAGTTTTTTAGAAAACGATTAAAAATTTGAACATAGCGGGATTTGAACTCGCGCCTCTTGGACGGTTATTAGAGAGGCAAAGGTTCAAATCCCGCTATGTTTTATTAACATTCACTTTCCTAATTGTGGGACAATTTAAATACGTTAAAAATATAAGGTTTTATTAAAATTATAAAGAAATAAAGAAAAATATATAATAATATCCTTTTTATTTTCAGTTCAGCTTCTCCCCAGTGATATTAGGTTTAATATTTATAATAAATGGTGGTATGTACGCGCTTTCTGCACCAGCCTGGGGCTGGATGTGTGACCATCCCTCGATCAAGCCCAAGTACATCACTACAATCGGCCACTGTTTTACAATTGGAGCTTTCCTTCTTATAGGGCCTGCGGCGTTCATTGATATGCCAACGTACGTATAAATAAAAAATATTTAGAAATAATTATTATTTTCATTCCTTCGATCTGGTGTCGAAACAAAAGCGAGGGGTTGAGCTCCAAATCTCAATAGGTAATGCCTTCAGAATTCGTCGGAAAGTGGGAAGCGGAGTATCATAACACTATGTTCCCTCTGTCTAACGAGATTTAGCGTGAATTTAAATTCAAAAGAAAAAAGAATTCCATTTCTTTTTATTTACTAAAAAAGTTAAATCCTTTTTTTATCAATAGCAAAATTACAGAAACTCTAATTAATATTATATTTTTTATTTTGAGTAACTATGAATTTAAGAAAAAGACATATTTTCCATTTCTTACAATGTTATCGTAGAAAATTGTAATCTATATTGATTTCTAATTCAATTATATATTATAAAGGTCGTTTGAAGCAATTAGTAAGTATAATCTTAACAAGTATTACATATTTATTACATTTCAAATAAAATATTATTGAGATTATAGTTTACTAGCGGCCCGCTCGCGGTTACACCCGCGTGAACTATGTTATTATTAATTTCTGTCTCCATGACTAAATGTGGACATGTCCTAGTGACGTCTATGCAAAATTTGAGACTCCTAGCATTTGCAGTAACGAAGTGTCATACAAACTTTCGACCCCAAAAACAACCCCTTAGAAGTCGAATATTGCAAATTCCCGTCTTAGCAAGCACCTACGTCCTATGCAAAATTTGAGATTCCTAGCACTTGTAGTTTCTGAGATTTCGTGATGAGTGAGTGACCTTTCGATTTTATATATATAGATGAGTGAGTATACGTAATATTTTCATTTAATGTAAATTATCATATCACTTCACTATCCAACATATAGCAGAGAAAACAGAGAGAACCTTGTGTTCTCTCCGATCTCTGACTCGGCGCACAATGCCTCTAAAGGGCTAGTCTAGGTGCTAGGGCTAGCCTCGTGTATTCTTATATCTACATATATTTTACGTATCTAAAATTTTCTTTTTTAGAGTTTTATGGATGACTATTACTGGACTGGTCCTTCACGGCCTTGGCATTGGCAGTCTCCTAGTATCAACGTTTTCGGACGCACTCGGGACAGCTATGTGCGTATAATATTTTTAATAAATGTTTTTATGTATGTCTTTTTCTGAATCCCGGGCATAGAAGAGAAGGCAGAGGGATCCTGGGAACCTAATTTTAAGACACTCCGTTCCCATTATGACACTTCCGTTCCCCCTTTTTCGCCGGATTACCAGAGCGAGGAAATGAAAATATGAAATATTTTATTTCCTCGAATGGGAATTGAACCCACATCCTGCCGCGTGTACAGTTGTCCCCATGTGGCCCTGCACCACGACTGGCCTCAACCTCAGATTTACGTACATAGTCGTATGTATTAATAATTAGTATGATAAACTCATAAGATAACCTCTAAGAATATTGTAGTATTACGCACTTAACACTAACTAATTAAGTGAGATGACCCGCTACAATTGTTTCTGTATATATGATACATGATAACGCATAAACTTAATTTTGATAGTGATATAGAATAAGATGTCACTCAAAAGTACATCAGCTTAAATAATTTTTGTGTTAGGTGTTCTGAAAATTATATATTTAGTTTTTTTTACTTTTCAATAGTAAATTATTAACACTAAACTAATGTACTACTTTCGATAGAGCATTGTTTACATCGTCATATACATATATAGTACTTTAACTAAAAATGGCAAATGTAATGGCGANCCCTATTTCACCCCTTTAGGGTTAAAATTTTTCAAAATCCCTTCTTAGTGGATGTCCAGATTACGAAAGTAAACTTTTGTCCAAATTTAACGTTTCTACGCACAGCGGTTACGGCTGCGCGCGCGTCTTACCTCAGTCAGTGAGGACAAGTCCTTTTATATATATAGATGATAACGCATAAACTTAATTTTGATAGTGATATAGAATAAGATGTCACTCAAAAGTACATCAGCTTAAACAATTTTTGTGTTAGGTGTTCTGAAAATTATATATTTAGTTTTTTTTACTTTTCAATAGTAAATTATTAACACTAAACTAATGTACTACTTTCGATAGAGCATTGTTTACATCGTCATATACATATATAGTACTTTAACTAAAAATGGCAAATGTAATGGCGATGGGTACCACTCGGGGAATTTATTTAATATTTATTTATATTTCTTCGCTCTGGTAACAAGGTAAATTCGTTCGGCAGCATTGAGTTTCGCCATTCAATGCGCTATGCCTGGTAAATTCAGCGGAAAGTGGAGGATGGAGTGTCATAACACTACGTTCCATCTGTCTTCCTGCTATCATCGTGAATCTGAAAATAATATTAATATTTTTTATTTTATAGTTCCAGCGGTTTACCGAATTCCATAGAAACGTACGGCCTGGTGTCAGGAATGTGGACGTCTACATTCGCTTTGGGGGCTTTCATTGGCCCCACGGTTTCTGGACTGCTCTTCGACTCTATCGGATTCAGAAAGTCCACCTCTTTCGTTGTTATTCTACATTTGTGTTTTGTAAGTATTGAACGATTTGAAGTTCTTTTTTTCCAAATTAGATAACAAAAGAGGCATGATTGTAAACGCCATGGGTTGTGGATGTTATTCTCATTCCCAAATATATACATTTACATTCCCTGACTCTGGTAACAAAGAAAAGCGTGGCGTTAAGTTCCACCATCTAAAGCTAAAAAAGTTACGTTAATTAGATACGAAAACTCTCTTTAGCAATAATTTTACTTTTATTTTAGTCCGACAGATAAATAATATTCGTAAATAAAAATATTTTTATAGACATTGTATGGATGGGCTTTACTTTCTTGAAGTACAAAAATATTTTATATATTTTACTACTAGATGGCTATAGTACTGCTCTTCCTGTGCACATTCGACCGGTACAAGATGGAAGTATCAGTGTCTGCTGGTGACCTGATGCAGCTGGATGGTACTCTAGACGAGAGCGTCCTCGTAGGCGACAAATATTTACCACAAACTACCAGGACGAAGAGGTATAATATTTAAACTAAAAAAACATTTAAAAAAATATATGTACGCTTAAAAAGCTTAGATATGATAATTATTATATTTATGCAATTATTTACTATATTGTGTGCAAATGACTAACAAGAAATACATATTCTGCTTAAAATTTAATATATTTACAAATTTCAGCCATTTTTGTAAAATATTTATAAGCATATAAATCTGGATATTTTCTATTTCGTACAAAAAACGTAATTAAGTACACATCTACGTACAGAATAAATTGATTTAATCGATTATACTTAACATTGCAATCGCTGGAATATCTTATAATTGTCATAAAATTCCTGCATATTTAATTAAAACACTACACAAACAAACATTACTACGAGCTACGCACTACGTATTAATTTTAAAAACAAATTAATTTATATCATAAAGATTTATTATATAAGAGAATGGTTCAATTTTTATTTTATTAAATATACTTTATTTAATTGGCTTGAAATAAAAAAAATACTTGAGAAAGAATTGAGGTCAGTCGTTGAGTTCGATTCTCACTTGAGGCAATGAAATATTTTTTTTATATAAAATTATAAAGCGTAGGGTTTAGTTTCGCCACTCAACATGCAATGCCTCCAGAATTCGGCGGAAAGTGGAGAGCGGATTATTTTAACACTAGGATATATCTGCCTACCAAGCGATACAGCTTGCAAGTGCTAAAAAATATCTATGAAATTAAGTTACTTATTATGAACTTTAGCTCCGAATTAAGCCATTTTTTTATTAATTATTTTAATTTTAAGAAATACATTAATATTTCTTTACTTTTTTCAGTCACAGATATGGCATAAGCGTAGAACAATCTCGTCCACCAGCTATGAACAGCCTAATCGCCTGTTCAAGCTTTAAGAACAGACGTAGTCCATGGAGCCAGAGAACACCGAGGTACCGGCCGTCGTACGGCAGCCTCGACCACCGCTTCAGAGCCTCACTCTCCGTAACATAACACTGAAGTTCCTACAATAGTTCTATACAGCTAGTCACTATCTTAAAATGTCTCCTGCATTTCATATCATATAGTCTGGATTTACTAGAAATTTACCAAGTTTTTGTAGAGCAAATTTTTAAATGAACTTTATTGGGATTGGGTGTTATTTTATTATCAGGCGCTATACTATAGTCGTAAATAATCAAAGATTGTTTTAAAACAGTTCAATCTAAGAAACCAGTACAAATTATTTAGATTACATTCTATGTTTTTTATTTGAGATTTGTAGGAAACTACCGTACATATGTACCTTATATATTTTTAAACAAAAAACTGCCAGGACTTCGATCCAGTTTATTTATTTCTTATAAAGATCATGATTTTTTATTAAATCTATTAATGGTACAAATCAATATTACAGGTAATTGGGTATTATCTGCAATATCGATGTCTTTATTGCCTATATATGTTCTTTGTAACTCCCATATAAGAATTGGGCTATTTTAATCGTATACGATTATTTATTATTATCATTATAATATTGTTAATTTTGTATATTTTTTATATTTCTTATTGTAATACATAATATTCATATAATATTTTCGAAAAATCTTTTTTTCTAACTGACAATTGACAGGTGGATTGACGACAAAAAGCTTTCTTAAGTATACTTATAATAAAATCGTAAAAAGGATAATGGAAAATATATGTGACAAGCATTTGTTTAACCTTTTTGACATCGTCAAAAAGTCAAAATATTTTGACTTTATGCCAAGAGAAAAAATGACTCGTGATATCAGTAGTAGTCCTAGTAGCAGTATTGCTAAAGTAACTTTTTGACTAAAAAATTACTTATGCTATGGATTACTTTACCATTGTCAATTGTCACTATTATTTAAAATGGATTTAATTCTATTAAAAAATAATTAAAATTTCCACGATATAATTATAATATGTTATTAAGAATATTATACTGCAATTATCGTTTCTTGTTGATTATGATTGAGGATTATTTGTCTTTAAACGTTGTGTAGTCATAATGATTATAATTTGTTGTAAATATTTACTTAAATGCCAATATATTATATTTTTTAATAATATTCTCTGATTATTTACTTTTAAAAACCCAGTTACATGAAGAATAACATAATACAAACATATCTTGTATTCAATCGGTTCTTAAATAAAAAAGTAATACCATATATATTTTTATTTAATTGGCTGCAACTTAACTTTTCAATAGGTATATAGATATTGTTATTACTTACTTACTCATTCACTCACTCATTTCAATCGATTCTTATACTCACTCACTCACTCATTTAGCTTCACCTCGATGGCGGCTAGACTCATGCCACAGTTGAGGCCAAGGCAAAGCACGGAGAAAACAAATGAAAATATAAATTTAACTAAATATTTTATTTCGTCTTTTGGGGATCGAACCTACAACCAGTCGTTTACATTCACATTTCGTGCCACTACGCCACGACTGGCCTCACTTTATAATGATTCCTAAATACTACTCTCCGTAATAATTTACTTAGATATTAAATGCCATTATAACAAATTAGGAATCTAATAATCGGCTAAATATCTTATAGCTCATAATCAACCACTTCCACTTTAAAAGCAAACAACTAAGTAATATTTTTCGAAAGCAAGGACGTTTGTTATTGGTAAATATTAACTATCCAGGTCGTTTTCTCTACAGTGTGCAGTCGGAGCGCGGACGCTATGAAATAACGTGAAATGTATTACAGTATGATCGACGAGTTGTGGCCGTCCTGAAGTTAGCTGCAGAAGGCTGGACTGATTGGAGTTTAGCATCTTTATCATTACTTTTGATTGTTTTGCTCCCGACTATAAAATCTATATATACATCGTGCAATTTTTCAAAAAACCCAACGTCAAGGCGGCCACGGCCAAATTTGAAAATTATGAAAAAATGTTTTTTTTTTATGGAAAAGGAGCGTTCGGGTCACCTGATGGTAAGAGATCACCGCTGCCCACGACCCTATGTAACACCAGAGGAGCTACAGGTTCGTTGCTGGTTATATCGACCCCATGTTATATCGACCTGGAAACATTGCTGTGGGTAGGCCATTCCACAGTTCCGTGGCGCATGAAAGTCATTTCCTATGAAACCGCACAGTAGTGGAGTGCCACATATCCAGGTGGTATGGATGATATCATGTTTAATAGTAGAACATTGTATATGAAAAAAATAATAGTGTTTCAACACTAGGTTCTCTCCATCAAACCAATAAAAATATTAAGCTTAAGAGTACGAATGTAAACACGAACTTCCTCCACTCAACATGCAATGGCTCCAGAATTCAGCGGAAAACGGAGAGCGGAAGTGTTTTTAATTTTAAATAGATCGAGATGCTTGTACGTATTTGATTGCATGTAGTGCTTGTAAATTCAAATCCGGGATTACATTGTTAAATTTGGTTAAGTGAAATATTGTATTAAATAAAAACAAAGAAAATAATATTTATTAATTCGAAGTTGTTCTCATATAAATAACTCTAGATATGAGTTACAATTAAAGCTTAGTAAAATAATAATGAAAACATAAATTATGCTATGGAAGACCTATGGAGTAAATGACATTAGAATGTGTGCACAACTTCGTACAAAATACCTATTAACTTAGAAGTAATATTTACAGCATCCCATACAGATACGAGTCTTCTTCTTCCTGGCATTAATCCCGGCTATTACCAGGGTCTGCCTTCCTACTTAACCTACTCCACTTTGCACGATCTTTTGCGTCCTCGGTGGTTAGACCATTGGCTCTCATGTCCTGCATCACG
>JAKRZM010000033.1:227497-239224 GCA_036379175.1 Heliconius cydno galanthus | reverse complement strand
GTAACGAAGTTTCATACAAACTTTCGACCCCAAAAACAAGCCCTTAGAAGTCGAATATTGCAAATTCCCGAGCACCTATGAGCGAGCTACCTACCCCTTAGCGAGCACCTACGTCCTATAAGTAACTCCTATGCAGAATTTCAGATTCCTAGCACATGTAGTTTCTGAGATAACGTGATGAGTGAGTGACCTGTCGATTTTATATATATAGATAAATATACTAAGGGGGCTCCCACACAACAAAAGTGACTTATGCCGTTTTTACAGTTGTTATTCCACAAATAAAATAAAACTGTTTTCAAGCAATTGTGGTGCAGGAGCACAAGGTGTGACCGTAACACAACGGTTGTGGGTTCAATCCCCATTTGAGAGAAGGAATTGTTATTTATTAATATTTTCAATTCTTCGCTCTGGCACCAAGACAACAAGCGGATGGGTAATTTTCTTAACATTAGGTTCCCTCTGCCTACCTGCCTATTATATGCGGGATATAGCGTGAAGCTGATAAAAAAGGATAGCATATTATGTTTTTTTTTGGCATAATTAAAATATGCATACATCTAATTCATTTAATACCACGAGTAATAAATAAGTCATAAGAATCAATGGACCAGTTCATAATATAATACTAAATTCCTTAAAATACTAATAATAAACAGCCATTGGAATTCCTTTTTATAGTGCAGCAAAAAACCCTACATCCTCTCATTCACAACTCAGGTAAAGGATACTCACGACGCCGCGTACGTGTTCCGATTAGTAGAAACATGAGATAGTTAAACCCTGTTGAACTTCTAGTGTTCTCTGGGCAATGGTGCAGTATTTATTGTACTTTCACGCTGTATCACGCATAAAGCAGGATAGGCAGAGAGAAGCTGGGAACCTAGTGTTAAGATATAACGTTGTTCATTAAAACGCTTCCGTTCCCTACTTACCGTCGAATTCTTAAGGCATTGAGTATTTATTAGCGTAACTCAACGCCGCGCGTTACCTAGTTACCGAAGCGAAGAAATGAAAATATTTAATATATAATTTCCTGATTTTTTTTACGGTAGCCAGAGAGAACGGAGCACCGAACTCTACGGTAATTAATTAAAGAAACTGATGCGTCATTATTTTTTAATTGTTTTGTTTAATTCTAAAGATATTATGGTAAAGATGAAAATAAATAATTCAATAAAACTCAATGTTTTTATTAAGCAGATAATCCCAAGTTTTTTGCGGATAAATAAATATAAAAAAGGACTCGGATATAGTCATGGCGCAGTGGCACAAGCGTGTCACTATAAATTTGACATGTCGTGGGTTCGATTCCCACTTGACGAAATTAAATATTTCATTTAAAATTTTATTTCTTCGCTCTGGTGTCGAAGCAAAATCGCGACGTTAAGTTCTGCTACGAAACACGCAATGCATATACCAATTTCAGTAGAATTCGGTTTAAAATGGGGAACGGGATGACTTAACACTAGGCTCCCTCTGGCTACTGGGAAACAGCGTGACCCTAAAAAAACCTATATAGGATATTTAAAAAATACGTAAAATTTTGGATGAAATTCAAGGAATCCCTACATGAAGCACACACACCTTATGTCAAACATTGCTTTTTATTGACACACAAAAAATTATAACTGATTTGCGTCAGTTAATCCAAAAATATAGAGGGGAAGTTCATCCGATAACATATGCTGTCTCAGTCCAGTGCTCGCCCCACTTGCCAGAGCCACTTCCTCTAACCTTTCCACTTGACGCGATACTTTCTTATTACTTACAAGTTTTATTTCCACTTGTCATTCTTATTATTAATGATTTCTTAAAAAATGTTTTAATTTTTTTGTCGCTGTTTCTCACATATAGCAGGGTAGGAAGAGGGAACCTGGGATCTAGTGTTAGGATATTCTATGTTCTGCTGAATTCTAGAGGCATAGTGTGTTTAGTGGCAGATCTAAACGTCGCGATTTTTCTTGTAACAAAAGAAGCGATTAAATGACAATAGCTAATTCCTCCGAGTGGAAATCGAACCCACAATTACCGTGTTTATCAGATTAATTTTTTAATTCATAAAATAACTTAACTTACTATTAATAAAAAAAACACATATTTTATATACAGGTTGTACCTGTCTTAGTAAACTAGATAGAATTTATTAGTGAAGAAATCCCTTCTAATGTGATTAATGCCAACATATTGTCGGTATATTTGTATTGTGAAATATTAGCAGTGCACTGTGCAGGTGTTTTAATTGCATTTACAATATTACATTCAATACAAAATAAATTCGCTATTGATATTAATTAATCTGTTTTTTTTTATTTATTTGTTAATTCAAATAATTGAATTTTTATATTTTTATTAAAGTTATTTGTTATGGGTAACAGTAGGTTCCCTCTGCCTACTTTTCTATATTTGGAATGCAGCGAGAAGGTAAAAATAATAATATTTAAAATGTATTGGAGCTATATAAGATGTATTTCATCTGTTAAAATCATAAACCATAATAAACATATCACTATTTACTCTTGTAGGTACAATTTTCGGTTTTCCGAATTTAGTCATAAATATTAATAAAACATACCTAATATTTAAACAGAATGTTTTTCGGAAGAATTAATTAATTATTATTAATTATTAACAATTATTAGTAAGCATATTGTTTGTGAGATTTCCTATAAAATTAGATTTATAATTCAAACATGTTATATGACATTATGAGGAAACCGACGTTTTTCCTACTAGTGATAAATAATTCAAAGTCTATATAGGTAATTTAAACTTTAAAGGAATTATTCATCTCTCACCGCCGCATTATGCATTGATTTACAAAATAAAAAGGCTTTTTGTTAAATATTTACGAGAACTTATTATATATAGGTACATCAAAAAATATTTATAGGTTCGATTCCCTCTTGGGGAAATTAAATATTTTATTGTTTTTCTCGAGTGGGAATCGAACCCACTACCGGCACGTTTATAGTCGCACGCATTTACTCCTGCGCCACGATTGGCCATTAAATATGGCTTTTTTTGTATAAATTTTGTACATAAATATAATATATATAAAAACTACTGTCTGTTTATACATAAATAAATATATAAAAAAACTAGATACTAAACTAAAACAATAAAACAATAAACAAACACTTTATTAATTGTCTTATATGATCAAGGCAAGTGAGGTATCCGATGGAGGACAAAGGCCTCATATATAGTGAATCAGAGCGGAACCTATCATGGCCTGTCTTAACGGACGAATGGGTTTTAGGAACCCTAGATATAGGTTTTCAGTCTATAAAAGTATTAGCTGTGGTTATTAGAAGATTCTAGCTTTTATATTTATTTATTTAGTCCAACTGCATTTTATTTTATTTCCTTAATATTGATTGTTAGATAATATTAATTAGGTTATCGATTCAGATCCCAGGCCAGTCGTGCCTCAGGAGCACAAAGTATTACTGTGAGCGCGACAGGTTCGATTCGCACTCAAGTAAATGAAATATTTAATCAATTAATTCAATATTACTTTGCTTTGGTGTTGAGGCAAAGCACGGTGTTTAGTTTTGCCACTCAACATTGCTCCCAGAATTGGGCGAAAAATGAGGAAGTATTTTAACAAATTGAAAAAAATAAAATATTATTATTTTAAATGATATCACCAAGTTCTGTTCTATATAGCTGTTCTATTGCTGGTTACAGATCTAAAGAAATAATATAATTTCATAACTCCTCATACAGTTTGACTGTTCGAACTATCTTAATCAAATAAAAGCTTACATTTATAACAATCTCTTAAATATCTGATGAACACAGAACCAAACTTACGTTTTCGTCTCGTTTTGTCTCTTCTGGGCTGAACTCAAGGACTTGGGCAAAAAGTCCCCAACGATATAGGTACAATGTACATCTAGGGATCGTAATCAGACAGTTCCGAGTAACGATAACTAAGCTTACCTGCGCTTTGCCCTCTCTCCTCGTATAATCCCGCTGAGTTGAAAAGCCACGGTCGTGCTAAAACATTCACATTCACTTTACTTTTATTGTTATATTTGCAGATAAATATAGTATAATAATAGTTGTTAGGTATGACTGCTTATTTTTCCTTTGTTATTTTATTTATTTCTACGAAATTATAATTACTGTCAGTAGGGATATTTTGAAATTAGTAGAAAATTGGAAATTAATCTAATAAATAAATGTTTCTCTTGCGTAAGCAGAGACTTTATGCACTTTAGTGTTTTTTTATTGAGATTATAGGCCATCTACATTCCTATCAAATCTATTTGTATTTATTTTTCTATTTATATTATTCAATAGTGTAGTTGGAATATTCCTTAATGAATGCGATAACTGTGGATTTCAAAACAATTCAATGGGATATTCATATTTGCAGTATAAACTCCTAATGTTCTTTCCCGTCATCCTACACGCATTATTTGTAAAAGGAGAAAAATAGAATTAAGGTAGAAACATTGTGGCGGAAAGTTGGGAGTTTCCTCGAGTGGGAGTCGAACCCATAACTCCCGCGCTTACAGACCCACGCTTCTGTTACGGGGCCACGATTGGCCTCAAATACTACGAGTACATTCATTCAATGTAATATAGGATTTTTACTAATAAGATACTACGATTAATAGAATTTTTATTAATAATAGATTTTAACATATTTACCTTTATATATAGTTTTCAATGAATATGAATTGAGGAAAATAGTAGAAATGTTGTTCAAAGCAACACTTTTAGTATATAAAATATGATCATTTCATTTAAATATACATACATTTACTTGAGACCGGTTTAAGTTTTACGTTTATTATAATTATGCATATTAATAAGGTTGAAGGCTGCTAGATATTATTTAACTATTGAACTAGTACCAAAGCTCTATTAGGTACCTGACCTGAGCTTCCCGCTGTATCCCACGGAGGGAAGGAATCTCAAAACCTAGTGTTAACACTTGCGTTCCTCACTTTCTAACCGTCTATCTTTGATGGATTCCTAGCGGGGTGGGTTGAATCCTGCTTCGTTAATACTTTATACATTTTCTAAAAAAAGCTTAACGCTTTTTCACGCATAATAGGGTAGGATATGCTTTTGGAGACTTTTCGTGTTGACTGATGTAACACTTCTACTGACGTAACAATTATCTGCGAGTAAGGATCGAACCCATAACCATCGAATTTCCAGTCAAATGATGTCCCACTTAAAAACAATAATATACTGCAATATTATACATTTATGTTAGATAATATTAAGAAAAACTACTGAACACTTAAAACAAGAAAGGGAATAATTGACAATAAAAAATATAATTACCAGTTTTGATTGATTGGCTAATAAAAAAATATATGAAATATTCATATATTTTTTTTATTTCTAAATTTCAACATGCACTTCATAGCGGAAACAATAAAAAATTAATTGTGTATCTAATAACTAAGTATTATTTTTATGACTTTTTCCGGAAAATCCAATAGTTTCATTGAGACTGCACGACCTTGCTATTGAAATAAATAATTGTCTTCTTATAACTTTTAATGGTTTTACTGTCACTATTGTTTTAGAATAATTACAAAATAACAAACGGAGGTAAAATTTATAATGATTTTCTTATATAAGGATAGGGAATATTTTATATATAAGAAAAACAATATAAAAATATAAGGAACCGTATTTAGATATTAAAAGGTAAAAAAATCAAATAAATAAATATTTCTATTGTAACGCAACTATTATTTGTATTAATAATATATAAAACAAATTATTATTATATAAAAACAATTACAATCCATGTTAAAACGCGGAAAGGTTCAGGTACCAGTGCGATGACGCAGCGTGCCTTCTCAATTCCGCCGGGTTATACTGGCCGGTGGGCGGGCGCAAGTAACCGGGCGCCACTCGCGCGTGCACCGCCGTCCTGGCCGCTTCACTTTTACGTTAAAAACGTATTTAATTATTTTTTTCTGTGCTTGTGTTTTGAATTTTGAGGATTTTTGTGTGTTTTGTGTCCTTTGATTAAAGAGGTTAGTTTTTTTTAAATATAATATGTTATATTAGTTTTGGTTTATGTGTGGAAGTTTGAATGGAGGATTTCAAACGGTCATCAGGTGCAATTTGTAAAAGCTTCCTTTTTTTGTATATGTACTTTTTGAACTTATTTTGATTGATTTATCTTCATATTTAAGGATCTTTTGCTTTTAACTTTAAAATGTTAATTTTTTATCGCTATCCTACCATAAAAATAAGTAAGTTATATAATAAATTTGTTATTCTTCAATATAAAAAAAATTATATGTCGGAAGCGCAATCTCATTTGAAATTACTTAATATATTTATCTATTCTTCCATTATTATATAATTTATTACTTTGTAATAAATTTCGTTATACCGGTCTTAAAGTTTTGTTCTTAGAAACGAAACGTCTTACGAAAAGACATCAACGCGTTTGAGTCGAATTCGTTATGCCTAAGTTACAGTATTTGGAGTCGTACAGTATTGTCGAACAGATATTATTATTAGACGTTATTTATTTGCCTTTTATACGAAAAGTGAAATGAAATTTTAAAATATAGCACCTTGAACTGTAAGCGCAACTGGTGTAGAACTATCGATTTAAAATTCTTTCACAAATTATAGTTTTCGTTGTAAATAAGTTTATTTTAAGTATAAATCTATTACTGAGGCCATTCGTGGCGTAGGGCACAAGCGTGTTACAGTAATCGTGACAGGTTGTAGGTTCGTTTCCCGCTCGAAGAATTGTAATATTTGATAATTTCCTTTCTTCGCTCGGTTATCGAGGCAAAGCGTGGCGTAAAGTTCCGCCACTGAACACGTAATGCCTCCGAAATTCATCGGAAAATGTTAAGCGGAGTGTTCTAACACTAGGTTCCCTATGTGGGGTACAGCATGAAGCTGTGAATAATAATAATATATTGCAAGTTTATTTTCAAAAGTTTCATATAAAATGAGTTCTAACGACCAACTCTTCATGGCCGACACATTCACATACAATTGAACTCACGACCTCCGATTAAGTCATCAAAGCCAACTAGAAACGAATTTAAAGTGTTATTGCTTCATTTGCACTTAATCTTACTTATGGTCATCTTGTCAAAGAAGTAATAGCTTAAATTTCTGTCATTAAAACAAATATTTACTTTTAAATAAATATAAATAGTATAGAAAACGACAATTGTATTGGAAATTATTCGATAGTTGATATCGTAATCTGTAAACGTAATGCTTCTGAAAATGGGAATTGGCAATAGCTTGTTTCTTATCAGAATTCTTTCACAATAACTGATTTCTAAATTAATATCAAAGATATGGTGTAGATATTGTGTATAGTATAAAATCTTATAATTGCTTAAAGTAATGTTGTATCAAATTATATCATTAGTTCTTACGTTTTTATCACCTCACATACCAAATTTATTAGTTTTTCGTGATCGTGGGTTCGATCCCCACTGGGTCGAGGCAAAGCGCGACATTCAGCCCACCGGTGAGTGGGGACCAGTATGTCAAACTTTGTGCGATATATGTGATGAGTGGCGGAATTAAACACCGCTATATTAAATATTTCTTTCTCTCGACTCAGAGAATTGAATCTACAACCGTCTTTCTAAGCACCACCTGCAGCGAAACTCGTATCATTTATTTATTAGCATAAAGGTTTGCAGATAAATAATTATATTTTAAACCGACAACAACCCACTTACTTATGTAATTATTATTCATTTATTTTATCTCCATACGTAAGTAAATGTTACTTTATATATTGTAACATTTACTTTTTTGATTATGATACGTACAAAACGTGATCTATCAGCACGGATTCGTAAAACCACTCTACACTCGACAGTGTTATACGTGATTATGAATAAATAAATACACTGTATCGTAGTTATCAATTGAATAATTATTTTCTAAATTATTAAAATAATGAAATGACAACAATTGAAAAATCTTGTCATCTAATAAGCAAAGTATGTTTGGTTGAAAAATTATTCTTATTTCCATTTCTTGCTTAATAAATCAACATTATACGATGTTTTTGACACGGATTTTAAAGTATTATTCCACTCTAAAGAAGAAATATATTTTTAAAAGTAATATAAAAATTTGAACGTACCGGGACTCAAATCTTTGCCTTTTCGAAACTGTCCAAAAGCTTTGACCGCATGGCATGTTCGTTCTTAATTAACGCCGCTACGTTTTGTCTATTCTTTCCCCTATTATTCATAAATCTCTTTAACTCTCTCAGCTTCACGCTGTGACCTGTATATAGGAGGGTGAGCAGAGGAAATATAGTGTTAAGACACTCCGTCCCCCACTTTCCGTCGAATTGAATCCATAGACTAGAGTTCATAAAATGACTATGAGATTTAGAAAAATACTTGTTATTACTATTATACATTTACTTCATAGTTCATTTTCATTAAATTAAAGTTTTAAAAACATAAAATTTTAGTTATTTATCAACTGACAAAACCTACTATCGGAACAAAACAAGTTTTCTTTAAATAATATGTCTAATTTAAACATATTTTGACCTTTCCTTAGCTTTTGGGCCAAGGGAAAAAATAAACAGTCTTTAATAAAAAATAAAAAATAGTCTTTTCACCAGTTCTAAAATAAAGTTCTAAAATATTTTAGTATTATTTTTGTTTGCTTTGTATTGAAAACTAAAATAACTTCTCTAAGATTTCGTTCTCGAAAGTAAATACCTCGTTCATTATGAGTCACCCCTCAATTTGGATTTCCTGTATCGATAAAACAAAAACTTTATCTAGCAACACTCACTAAATTAACTATTTTTTTGTATTGCCACTATATTTTTAGATTATAATTGACAATTTACCTAATTTTGTTTTTAATACTCTTTGACGTTATTTTTTTCCGTTTTAGCAAGAGTAATTTGAAAATAATAGTTTTATTGCCTAATTAACATTACAAATAATTGAAAATAATGATTAAAGCAATATTTTATAGCATATTTATATTAATAGTCATAACTGGAATTGGGAACGGAAGCGACTTAATGGGAACAGAGTATCTTAGTACTAGGTTTCCAGGTTCCCTCTGAGTACCCTGCTATATGCAGAATACAGCGTTTAACCTAAAAAAAACTTAACCTAAAAAAATAATCATGATTTGATATTTTTATTTTGTATCAAAGTGTGGCAGAGGTCATTTTGCTCTTATTTACAAACAACATCGATGCTTTGCCATGGAAACTTTCAATGTGAGAAAGGGATAGTTATATAAAAACGTAATAAGTTAAAAAGAGATGGAATATACGCATGTTTGGTGGGTAGGAGTGGTGCAGTATGCGTTTTTGCCGCGGCATTCTGCACTTTTAGTCTTGGTCTGAGGCATAGACTAAAAAAATATATTTTATTTTATTGTTTTTTTCATATAAAATAGAGTTTACTTTTTAATAAAAGTGTAATTAATAGTTTCATTCACACATATTAAATATCTTTTTATTTAAGTAAAATTTAATTTATTATATTTACACTCGATTTTTAAACATAGAATTCAAATATAATCTGTAACTAATATCTAAAGATTAGATAAAACTAAATTCTCGCAATATTTCTTGTATGCTCCAGTTACAAAAACCCAAACATTCAATATGCAAATAAGTACAAATACAGCTGTTAATAAATTAAGTCATTTTCCATTCAAACATTTGCATATTTGTTTAATTAGTCACATTAAGTAATTACAAAAAATAACTACCTGCTGTCTTAAGACCGTCAAGACGTAATTAAAGGTTTAGTACTCTACTCGATAGAATATAATATTTTGACGTTTTTTTAAGCCCGGGACGTCGTCTTTTTACACTTATTCTTAAAATGGATGAAAAGTAAAGAACAGAGTGATTAGTGACTATAATAATTGTATCTTCCCTATAATATATCTCTCTATCTTCTATCTCTTCTAACACTGGGGTTTTGACGCTCCGTTCCCCCCTTTTTTTTCGTTGAGTTCAGTACATTCCATTCAACAGGCAATGCCTGCCTACTCTGCTATGTGCGGGATAAAGCGTGAAGCTGAATAAAAAATATCCAACCTATCCCGCTAGATCTCGTCACTTAAACACAAACGTTAGACAAAAGTATTCGCCCGTCGTCCTTCGCGCGACCGGTCCGCAACGCGCCGCTTACTTTCGCAGGGTAATTCGGACAACGCGAGCGGTGGACTCGATGTAGGCAGTCAGGCACCAATAGTGGTAATGATGGATTAGCTAAGAAGGTTGTGGATTTCTAGGTTTAGATTAAAAAATATGATTATTAATTAATTTTCTTTATGTTAATTCTTTGGTAATATGTTGAAGATAATTAATGTTGTAAATTGTTAGTTTTGTAACTATAAAAGTCCTGTTGGTAATCGAGGTAAAAGAAATGAAAATATTAAATATTTCATTTCCTCGATTCAAGGGAACAAACGAACGGACTTACATATATCGATACACCGATACACACGCGTTAAAAACATTATCCTCTTTTTTGGCTTCGCCGTCGGGTAAAGATGAAAACCAAGATTTTATTTATTATCCAAAAGAATAGCAGATTATTATACAAATTATAATAAAAATCATAATTATTTGCATTACCAATACAAATGAAACACGTGTGCCTTTAGGTACATTATATAAACCGTGCTCAAATCATAAAGTAACAAGTTAACTCGAGATTTACATAAATGTCTGTCATCTAAGCAGACATAATAACTAATTTTCATATTTTACTGCGTTTCTAATAACCCTTATTCTTATATTTTCTATAATAAATTAAATTATTATTATAAATTCTACTCATTTTTAATATTTATGGACCAATAAACGAAGCTATCTTGGCTCAGGGGCACGCGGGTGTAACTGTAAAAGCAATACAACTGAGGCTGAGTTGAGGCTTCGATTCCCAATTGGGGGAATGAAATATTTAATAATTTCATTTTCTTGCTCTGCCCTCGTAGGCCCCAAAGTCAGAGACAAGTTAAAGAGCGAACGAAATGTTATAGTATTTTTGTACCTTCATGGCCATATCCTGCACATAGGAGGGTAGGCAGACAGGAACAGTGCTAAGACATTCCAGATCTAATTTCGCTTAATTTTCAAGACATTGCGCGAAAACTGGTGTAATTTATCTCCGAGCTTTACCTTGTTATCAGAACGGATGGAATCCCGTATAAGAATCGAACCCATAACCGACGTATTTCAGTAGTCATCTGTTATGTTTGTTGTATATAGTTCTATACATTCTATTTCGCTAAGTGCAAGACATACTCATATACATACGGGTAAATATGTGATAATAAAATTAACAAGAAATAAATATTAAATATAAAGAAACTGCACACCGCCGCACCCATGAAAGTTTGGTAACTAAAAGTGTAAATACCGAAATTCACTTTCCATATCTCGATGTATTACATAAGTCGGTCAGGTGGTAGCACTGGGTCAGCTGCTACCACGAGGTCGACTGCTAATGATGTGGCTACACTTGTGAATAAATAATTATTAATAATTATTATTATTATTTTAAAATATATTATTTAGTTATGGTAATAAGTTAATGTCACATGATTTAGACAAAAATATTAAATCCTTTAAAATTCTATTTGAAATAGACTTTACAATTTTAGACTTCCTATATCTTATAAAACAAAGTCGCTTTTCGTGTCTGTCTGTTGTTTCTAACTCTTCTTCTTCTAAACCACCCAACG